>SNQJ01S0045843.1:52112-62757 GCA_010110895.2 Picea sitchensis
AATAAATCAGGAGTAGAGTATTCAACATCAATCACTCATATGTATAGTACAGGGATATATATTCTTGAGGAAACCCATAAAGGGTGAAAAACCTCTTCTTCTTTATATGATAATTATTTTCTGTACATTATCAATCTTATGAGCACCAACTCATAATGAGGCTACAACCTCTATTTTGCAAGCTACTACTTGCCGAGAGCACCAAATATCTGGTTTCTCTAGCACCCACTAGAAGGAAGCACCAAATCCCTCATTGTTTCAACACCAACTGGATGGAAGCACCAACTTCCAGTCACACAGGCACCAACTTGTATAACAGGGAACTAATGTTCTCCCTTGCACCACCCTGCCACCCTGGTTTCTATGACTGCAACCATATGGAAGCTACAACTCCCTATGTTCAAGCACCCACTTGAACCTCTGAGGACAACAATCCTCCCTAGCACCTCCCTACCACCCTGGTTATATAAAATTATTTTATCTATCAATTTATCACAATGATACCATATTTATCAATGTCTTACCGGTCTCATCACTATTCTGTTGCACTTCTCTGCTCTGCCTGCATCAGTATCTTCCTGTACACATCCTTGTGCTTTTTGTTCTTCTACCATTTATTCTCTGTGCACTATGTCCATTCAATGCACCATTCCTCTTTAGTACATTTCAGCTCCCACATGCTGCCTCCTTCTACCTGCCTCAATAACTCTCAAAAGCGTCATAATATATTCTTTGTTCCGCATTTTTTTTACCTTTGTGCATCTTCTGCATGTTCTCCTCATGTCAAGTGTTTTTCCTGATCATCATTGAATTCTTTAGCTTCTCTGGCAGTCAATCCCATGCGTTCATCATCACTGGGAATTATGCTGAGATTCCTTAGCCTCTCTAGCAGTTGAGACTCTTCATCTTCTCTGTCACAGTCGAGCTCATTCCCTCTGTTGCAGTTCCAGGCTCCAACGCTCTTCCATCTATTAATAGCCTCTATGAACATTATTCATTCCTCTGGCAGATGCCTTGAGACTCTTCAACTTCTTTGGAAAACACCCTGAAGTCTCTTCAAGTCCTCTGGCAGTCACACTGTGAACCTATTGAGCCTTATGCCTTTGGTGCCTTTCACCTTTCCTTTCACATGTGGCCTCAGGTGGTGACCACATGCCTGTTCAAAAGGCACTTTCATGATTCACATTTCGGTAATTCCTGTTTATGAGGCATCTTGACACTCCAAGTCGCGATCTCCAAAAACCCGAAAAGGATCTTAGCTGGACTGACTCCTTCCCTTCTCATGATCACCGGTTGTGATCAAGCGCTTATCCATAAAGTGATTTCGCAACTCGCGATTTCAGAAATCCTGTGATGAGGCATTCCGATAAACAACAGGCTGATTCGGGCGGCTAGGATTTGTGCGTCTAGATCTACAGTTGAGATTCGATTCCGGACCCCCCTTGCTATTCTTCCTTTAATGAAGGGGGGGGTTCAGAATTGGACCGTGCAAGTTTGAGCGGCCGAGATTGAAGCGCTTAGATATATGGTTGATATTCAATTCCGGACCCCCTCTGCCTTTCTTCCTTTAATGGAAGGGGGGGGTGCGGAATGAGGCAGTTTTGTATGAGGCCCTCCTAAACCTCTTACCGCTTCCTCCTTCGTTTACCGCCTTCGCCTCCTTCTGACATGTGTCTTCCACCCAACCTCTCTCCTTCCCCTATCACATCTCGATGATGTGACCACAACCTATGTCCACTCGCTAATCATTTGAGCACTTTTCTCTTCAGATCAACGGTCCACGATCCGTGGTGATCGGACGACTATCCTACGCCCTGAAACTTTAGCTTTCGGGACTTTGGGGGAGTGTTGATACTAAAAATCCTGAAACTGAACTCCTGGAATGACGTCACTCAATGATGTTTCATGATTCGTGTGTCTGCCACATGTTCTTGCTGGTGTAGGTTGCCACCTGCCCTTGCTGACATGGTCTGTGATGATCTACCTCCTAGATCTGATGACCCAAATTTGTCCTTGATCCAACGACTAGGATTATTTTGTGATTTTGCATTCACGAGTTCGAGAGGTAAGGGGACCTCGTTCCTTTGACTTTCCAGTCAGCGAAGGGATGATCTTTCACCATGTATCCTTATTGGATTGACGGTCCTGATTTGTCCTCGATCCAATGACTGAGATTATATCGCGAGTTGGAAGGATAAAACACCTCGTGCCTTTGACCTTTCAGTCAGTGAGATGTCAATCGCTCATCATGTGTCCTCTGGCTTCAACGGCTAGGATCATTTCACAATCTCACATATCACAAGTTCGAGGGGTTAGAGCACCTCCTTCCTTTGACTTTCCAGTCAGCAAAATGTCGATCTGTTACCACGTGTCCTACCTGAAGATGGACGGTCCTCCTGATTTCGAGATTTTGTAAGCTCGCTTCTCCTTGCACTTTAAAGAACATGCAGGTTTTCCTGGATCCAATGACGGTCGGACCCCACGCTCGGATATAATGCCCGAGATCTATTCTTGTCTACTGTGCACTACTCCTCTTTGAATTCAGATCTAACGGTCATCAGGGATTCTGAATGAGATCCAACGTTCACTGTTTCTCCTCCTCTATCATTATTGTTGCACTATTGATCGTGCTAATCCTTTCCATTATTGTTCTTGCCATCACTGTTCTTGCCATTGATGTTCTTTCCATCAATGACAAGCTCACTCCCAACTGTAAACCTGCCAACACAGTGGGAATAAATTGGTTATAATTGTTTTGCCTCAATGATTCTTGGAGTTGTTTGATTGTTAGAAGAAGAAAGGGTGACCAACTAATAGAATAGAGGGTCTCAAATCCAATCCATTGTACAACAATTAAATTTGGTTGATGTAAATGATTAAGTTCGATGGAATGTTCTTTTCCTCGGCCTCCCCATGTCTGCTCTAAGTGATCTGAACATGGTCATTGTTAGTTGGAATTATGGACAGTCTGTATATAAGTTGTGTTGGTTTTTGATCAAACATGATTGAAGAAAAGATAGGAATTAAATGGCTGAGTTTGATAGTCCTGGAGTTCTGCTTTGGGTTTGATATGGAATTTGTTGTGTCTTTAACTTTGAGATTGCCTATAGTTTAAAATGTTTTTTTTTGGCAATTAAGGGTATGTCATTTTCAAGAAAAAATGTTATTTTATTTAATGGAACAATGCCCATCTCATTTCCCATTCATTATACCACTTTTCGCTCCTTACAAGACCACCATCTTCCCATATTCATTTTTAATTCCATGTTTTGTTATTGTGAATGACATTTCAAAAGAAATAATAAAAAGGAAAAGGAAGTGACTGACGTTTGCAATTTGGAAATGGAAATATTGTTTTTATATAGAAGTTGCATATGTTTTTGCTTGAACAATATCCACTGGTGGTTCTCATCCATGCTACCACTTTCATTTATTATCAACCCCTCATATTCATAATATCCCTTTCATTCCCTGTTCAATAATAGTTAATTATTGGTTTGAGAAGTTCATGGATGGATGGATTGTGTATGCCTATGTTATGAATGATAGAGCCAACCTTTTATTTTATTTAGGTAAGGTATTGATGCATGGATTATCGAGAGTTTTCATAACTAATTGGAACATTGCTTCAGGATGAGTTTCTTCAGCAGAGGCAATATAGGTAGAGGAAATTGACATAGGGGCCATAGAAGACCTCGATTTTCCATACATTTTGATGTTTATCCACATGAATTGGACCATCTTTTCCAAGATGGGTTCTTCAACCTAGTTGGCCATGGAATCCTCCATCCCCGACCTGAAATACCTCCCTTCCAATCACATCAAAATTTCTATGGTTTTTGAGTCCCTCCTCATGTGTCAATGCAACCAGAATCGCCCACCAATGATGTTTGGCAAGATATTTTCCAACAACATTTTGTTCATCACCATGGTTGGCCTACCTTGTCATTTCCTTTACCACCACCTCCACCATCGATTAATCCAAATGCCCAAGTTTCCCATGTTGTATCTCCATTGCAGTCATCTCATTCTAGTAAGAGGTTGAAAACCGATATTCCCAAGATTGTGCAGGATAAAGGAAAAGGAGTAGCCACTCCCTCCAACTCATCCAAGGAGTCTTCCAAATATGTTTCCTCCCACCTTCATCTTAAGGATGATTGTTCTCATGTTATTAGTGCAGTTCAGCCTCAAGGTTCCAACCAGCCAAAGGCTGCCACAGAAAAATCAAAAGGGGACAGTAGTGAAAAGAGGCCAAATTCCTCTCACAGTAAATATGGTTTTTGATGATGATTAATGTTATTTTTTATGTTGAAGACAATATTTTTACTTTGACAAAGTTTTGGACAACAAACATATATTTAGGCAGTTTTTTTTGGGACAACATGGATATGATACTTTTGGATATGGTCATATTATATTTTGTTGATATTTAAAATATTTGATCATAATTATGAGAACGAGAGTTACAAGGAGGATATATTTGAAATCAAATGATTGAGTTTAATATTTCATGTTTGATGATAATTAAAATAAATAATTGGGAGTCACAAGGGGTCCCACCTATTTAGTTATTATTAATTAGACCTTTATTTATATATACTATTATTACTTGTCTGAACTAATTAGTTAAGTTAATTTGTCTTAACTAAAGAAAGGTAGTTGAACTACCATAACTTATTTAGAAAGAATAAAATCCCAATGAGATGAAGAGACAAGAGGGAGAGAATAGAAGGAGAACTATATCGATAAGGTTTTCTCTATACTAGTGAGATACTTTCAACTTTCATTCATTATGAGTTTACTAGAAGGCTTAACCCTCTTAATGACAACAGGGTCTTATTGTAGGCAATAGGTTTCAAAAAACGGAATCACATATTTCAATAGCATGTTTTAAAGGTGTATGATTTATATTTGGTATTCTATGTAATTTTTTATTTTATTTTTTATGGATTGAATTTCATGACTGATAAAGAATATCTTGTAGAGTCAAGTGACAACATTTTGTGGCAAGATGATCCAAATCTTTAGCTTCAGTTTTGTTTTTGTTGTCAGATTATTTTTGTATGGTTCCCATCGAAGGTTCTAAATCTGAATTTGGTCCCTACCCTCGCAGGGGTTTGTAAACATAACTTAGTTTTGTATCTCAAAATGAAATAAATGAAATTATTGTTTCAGTCTCACACATGTGTTTTAATGATTTGTTTCATTCTTTTGATTTTATCTCCATGTACATATTTGTGTAATTTATGTACAAACTTATGTAACTTTGTTTAAGTTTATTTCTTTTGGATTTTTATATATAACACATAAAAACCAGCGTTGATCCTTTGTACTTAATACTTGTGGATTAAGCGAATGGTTTTTAGGCTATAAACCCCGGTTGACATTCACAACTATCTTGTCTTAGCTCGATAAGAGAAAATGGTTGAGTAAGGTTTTCCATACCTTTTTCTCAACAATAGTAACAAAAAAAGAATCATTTTAAAAGTACCATTGCTAAACATGTTTTTCTATATTATGTATATACTAGACCAAAAAATTCCCAAATTTATATTTTTTCTCTATTGACTTTTATATAAATATTAATAGATTTTTATTATTCTTTTCATTTTTCAAGAAGATTAAGAAAATTACAGAGGATGATTTACATGATATCCTAAACAGGCTAGTAAGGATGTCCAAAAAAGTGTACAAGGGAATGTTCAGTAAAATGAGAATAATTTAATCGCAGGAGGAGTTATCCCAAAAACAACATGCATTAAACATAAGTAATCATTGACTTTTTCATGTGTAATCAGAGAGTTTAATTATCACTTGAAGTACTAATTTAAAAAAAAAATTGTTGTTACAGAAAGGAATAACAACACGCTACTACGACACACTTTTTTATTTACATAATCATGTATGATATACTATAAATGTAGATATATTAATTAAACTTTGTTTCTATGTTTGTAGATGGAACATGAAGAGGAAAAATAAAATTAAGCCAATCATCAAAAAAATTGACCAGATAACCCAAGAACAATATCCCTACAAGTGATGTAGAAATGAGAGATACAAGCAGCTTGAGCAACGATAAAAAATCAAGCAATGAATAATAATCAATAGAATTGAATGTTACAAGTTCTATATTTTGGAATGTTTGTTTGTGAAAATCAAGCATTTTGTTAGCATGGACATATTATCCCAATTGGATGAGGACAAGTTATCAATAATTGTAACAATTACTTAGGGGTAGCATGTGTAGGGGGGACTATTCGTGATCCTGGAGGAAATATAAATATATTTTACTCTCGGGGCATGGGAAATGTCTCTAACAACATCACCAAAGCCTATGCTCTACGGGCAGGCCTAAGATTCACTAGTGATTTGGGAATTTATAAGCTCACCATTCTGGTGGATTCAATGATGGTGATAAGAGAAATGATCAAAAGGCACATTAGTGGAAGAAATATCATCATTGGCATTATGACCTACTTGCTTGTTCTTCTATCTAAATTTTCAAGGAGTACTCAATACACCATATCAAACGAGAACATAATTCCTATGTTGACTGGTGGGATAAAGAAGGAACTTATCTGGAGGAAGATATAAAAAACATTAATGGGTCTAAAATGCCACTCCCTCTTCCTTCAATACACATTGGAAATTATTTTAAAGGATTATATAAGTGGCATAAATTCGGAATCATAGGTTCTATGTTTAATAAACCTTAACATATGACTAAAGATGATCCAAGTGGTCACATTAATTCAAATATGTGTGTGATATAGGTGGATATAGGTGGCCACCCACCTATTCCAACTGGCCCAAAACCGTCTTATGGAAATTTACTATTTTTAGCAGTTTTTCAGTTACTAAACTTCTTGGGCCATTTTGAGGGCCTAAATGAATTTTTTTTGGGGATCAAGCACCTCAATGATGGCCAAAGAATCTAATTAAGACCCCAAAATTAATCTCCTTGATGATACCTTTCCAACGAGCTATCGTGCACCCCAAACAAAGATCGTATTCCAAAGTTACGCCTCTGGGAAGTTGATACACCAAACTACCCGAAAATGGGGTCCACAAAACTGTTGGCTTTTCATCTTCTCGGATTAGGGTTTTGGATTTTCTTTATGTTAAAAATGCCTCTGGAGCCTCATTGTAACAATCATATTCTTTCGAATGCGAGTAGCTGTCACATCTCCTCTCAGAGATAAGCTGCCACCATTCTAGTGAGTCTTTCACTCTGTATTTCTACAATTTTGTACATTTCTCTCGTTAATAGAAATTGTGTATTACTGTATCTTTGTGTTTATGGTTGCATCTCTAATATATTTTTGTTATATTATTAGATATATGAGATATCTATGTACATTTATTTAATATATCTCTGATCTCATTTCGTGCCAAAAATAATCTACATCAATGTGAATCCAAGTGCATTCACATGGGATTTCTCTTTGGTATGTGAAAAGCCATGGATGTCAGTGCAATGGTTCCCGTTTCATTCTTCCTTCCTTGTGGAAATGGGTTTTGGTATCTCAACCAACTTATTTGTTTTGAGTCTTGTCACTTGTGGGTTCTCTCACAATTGGAGCCTAGACAATTCAGGCAGTTTTAGTCCTTAATTGGTGAATAGTTGGTATCGGTCCAACCCTCCTATGATCTTTAGGCCCACAACTCTTACAATTGAACACCAAAGGTTCATTCCTCCTATCATCATTAAGTTCAATCTCAATAGTGTTTAATTTTTCCTTCTTGGAAGGGAGATCCTCAAGGGGTCAAGGTCTATTTGGTTCGAATCTTCCTCTCTTATGCCTATTGGAAAATATGGAATCAATATCTAGGGAGGGTCAAATATTGATTGCATCGTTCATTTCATTTCAAGTAGTTCTCATTTCCAGCTGACAACAATTCAGCATAGGTCCAACCTTCTTATGAATCTCACATTTTCAAATTTCTTATTCTTTTCCAGGCTTAATATCTTTGTCCTCCCAAAGTCCCACCTCAATCCATAAGACTATGTTATTCCTAGTAGTGATATTACCATAGGTTCGTGGTATGGTTGTTTTGGGGTATATTCTTCTCTCTTGGCTGATTATTTTAGAGGTGGTTATGTTGGGGGATTGTGTCATGGCTCCCGTCCTTTAGTTTTCCTCCCTGCTAACAAAAACATCTGTGGGTGCCAACTCATCTAGTTTGTGGGTTTGGTTAATATGGATCCATCTTGGAGTGACATCAAAAACATTCTTAAATGACATGAAGAAATGGTGGAATCTAATAGTGGTAGGATCCAACAAGTTTTGGGTAGAGTAGGAGATCTGGAATAACTTGTAGCTTCCCTCGTTCAATGCATAGAAAATTTGGAGATGGAATGTTGGAAATTAAGATATTGTGTTCTTCCCCAGCAGTCTCAATTAACATCAATTAATCGCCTCAACTAAAGGAGGCGTACAGGAAGTGCCAGACAATTAATCTGCTCATTGGTAATGTTTTTTCGAGTTGCTTTTTTGTTGGGCCAGTATGTAAAGGACATTTGCAGTCAAATTGCATGGAAATATTCTATGAAGGATTATGTAATCATTTGTTTGATAGCATTAGGCACATGTTTAGGCTATGAGAAAAATTTTACAAATTTTGTAAACTTTTTGATCTTGTTGATTCACTTTGGCGCAACCCTTATATAATATAAAGCTTCAGTTCCAGTTAAAAAATTAAATAATTGTAACAATTACTTATTGAAATTTTGATTGTCATGGACCTTTATGTTGTACCATTTTGTATGGCAAAGGGTCCCTTATTCATATATAATAAAATTGTTTTCTTATTCTATTGCATTGTTCGATGTCATAATGTCTTTTTTTATTTATTAAATATATAGATGTTTGACATTGTTACAATGAACATAGGTGTAATTTGTTGGTATATGTGTTTAAATGATAAAATACATTAATTAATGCATCGATTCTATACAAACTTAATAATTAAAATATAAAATCAATATCATTATAAAAAACTACTTGATTTTCCAATGATTACTTGAAATTTTATGAAAAAACAGGAAGCTACATTTTCATAACTACAACATGCATCAATTCAAAACTTAAACATATCAGTGCATAGTATCCATTCAGATGCAATGTTATGCCATGCACATATTTATGCACTAGTAAATTTAGATTATTATTACCCACATGTGCTCTATACATACACAAATGCATCAATGTTAGTAATTGAAATAAGTGCATTGGTACTACTAATGACGACGACGACATTGTTATCATTACAAGACTTTATGGTGCATACTATAATATACATGTTGGTGTTATTACACATATAATATGCACCGAAGATTTTACACATATAATATGCATTGATGCTTTATAAATATATAATATTCATAAGTGCATATTGATTATGGGTGTATTGGTGTTCCTTACTAACTTAAACACACTGAAAGAAAAACCTCCTTTAGAACCTTCATTTTACCAATGTTTTTAGCTATAGTGAACATCCATTAAATCCTCCACTAAGACCTTTGCTATCAATAGTGGAGTTTTTTTAATCATTTTTCCCAATCTTGTTTAGCACAAAAAACCTCCATTAAAACCTCCACTAGGTGGTGTTTTCCTTGTAGTGTGGTTATGTGATCTCTTTCTCCCATCATCTTCTCAATTACGTTATGCTATTATATTTTCTTTTACAATTCTCAACAATCTGTGTTTCCTCTACAATACTTCAATTTTTCATGTGGTAAATTATTTCTCTTGCTATTGTTGTTTCTATGCTTCTACATAATTCTATACTCTCAGGGTGTTCACATGCCTATACCACAATCTATTACAATTCATCAATTTCTTGAACATCATCTTGTGTGCTTTTCTCCTCTTCTTCAACTTTGGTTAATATTTTCTTCGTGTATCTCTGCACATTGCTACATGTGATTCTTCATACCTTCACCATGGTATTTTGTTGGCGTAAGTCTCTTCATCACCGCATTTTCTCTCTAATATTCAATGCCACCTTGATTCTCTAGTCACTATCCAAAAAAGAATGCAACTACCACCATCACACTACTACCAACATGCCCTTAACAACATATGAGTCAAGTCTTTATTAATGAGAATTTTCCACTACATTTCCTCCATGCATTCTATTTCAATGCCTTGGTATGGCTAAGGACCCTATCAAAACACAACATGGAGTTACCTCTTCATATCATGTGTTACACCTTGAAAGGGGTGTCCCTCATGCAACCAACACTTGCACTTCCACTTTCAAACCATACAACTTGGATTTCAAGTGCCCCATTGTTACACCATCCTTCCTTCCTACTCATCCTCAAGTGATTATCTCTTCTTCTCAAGATAGAAATTACAACTACCACAACCACAAATATAATCTTCATTCAATCATGAATTTCTCTCATAATCCATATTACCTCTATCTCTAGAAATAATTTCTCTCAGACACTATCTTTCCTTTCCATAGCAAACTGTAATAAATAACCTAGTATGATACATGAAAAATGTTGTGGATACGACTCTTATCTGGTAAGTCCAATCCATACGCGACATGACTAATTTTTCTGTTAATTTGATATGGTCCGTAATATTTCGGGGCTAACTTATTCTTTCCTTGTTGTTTAAGTGATAAT
>SNQJ01S0045844.1:0-23828 GCA_010110895.2 Picea sitchensis
TGATAATGGCGATAATCGAGCATTCCAATCTATGGAGAAGTGTAAGTTATGTGTCCATTTCTACATCTCTGGTATAATATTAATCAAGCCGCCCGATAGTAATGGCGATTATTAGGTTCAAAACTAGTTGTGTGTAAGGAATAGTATATGTACTGTATATAAATATCCATCCTAATTGACTAGTATTACCGATTCCCTGAACAATGTTATGGGTATTCACACTGTAACGAAAATATTCATTTGATAAGGGATCGCTTTCTTCGTAGATAGGGTGATCAATAAAAAATATTGTACTTTGTTGACATTTTTTTAATTGAAGAAGATAAGGGTTTGCTCGATACATCTCCAGATTTTCTTCGTCGAACTGTTGCTTGTTGATATGCAACTGATTTTTCCACTATTTGGTGGATTGTAGTAGATTTAGTGGCACCTTAAAATGAGTTTGTTGTTGAAACAAATCTTCGAATGTAATTGTAATTAGTTTTATAAACTGTTTGAGAGCTGCCATATCCATACTTTTCTATATAGATTAACAGTTTTGAGAGAGGTTGAGTGTGTGTAAGTTTTGTTTGGTTGATTTAATATCTAGCTTGAACCATAAATAAACGTAATATCATTGTTTCCAGGATATTTTCCCACTATTTGGTAGATTGTAGTAGATTTAGTGGCTCTTTAAAATATCCATATACCTCTATATAGGTCAAGAGTTTCCAGAGAGGTTGAGTGTGTGTATGTCTTGTTTCTCTGATGTAATATCTTGCTTGAACCATAAATAAACCTAATATCATTGTTCCTTGGATATTTTTCCACTATTTGGTGGATTGTAGTAGATTTAGTGGCTCCTTAAAATGAGTTTGTTGTTGAAAAAAATCAGGAAATGTAATTAGTTTTATAAACTGTTTGAGAGCTGCTATATCCATGTATGCCTATACAGGCAAACAGTTTTGAGAGAGGTTGAGTGTATCCATGTATGCTTATACAGGCAAACAATTTTGAGAGAGGTTGAGTGTATCCATGTATGCTTATACAGGCAAACAGTTTTGAGAGAGGTTGAGTGTGTGTAAGTCTTGTTTGGCTGATATAATATCTCCCTTGAACCATAAATAAACTCAATATCATTATTCCCTAAATATTTTTTAACTATTTGGTGGATTGTAGTAAGTTTAGTGGCTCCTTAAAATGAGTTTGTTGTTGAAACAAATCACTGAGTGTAATTAGTTTTATAAATTGTTCGAGAGCTGCTATATCCATGTACTCCTATACAGGCAAACAGTTTTGAAAGAAGTTGAATGTGTGTAAATCTTGTTTGGCTGATGTAATATTTTTCTTGAACCATAAATAGACCTAATATCATTATTCCCTAAATATTTTCCTGTATAAAATTTTAGCACATAAAAATACCTCATAAAAATTGTTGTATTCAATTTGTTTAATTGCTATGGTCTCTGTGATATATTTTGTGTCATTTAAATCCTGTTAATTTTCTGTGTAAGTCTTGTTTAGCTGATGTAATATCGAACCATAAATAAACCTAATATCATTGTTCCTTGGATATTTTCCCACTATTTGGTGGATTGTAGTAGATTTAGTGGCTCCTTAATTTTGTGTGTAAGTCTTGTTTCGCTGATGTAATATCTAGCTTGAACCATAAATAAACCTAATATCATTGTTCCTTGGATATTTTCCCACTATTTGGTGTATTGTAGTAGATTTAGTGGCTCCTTAAAATGAGTTTGTTGTTGAAACAAATCAAGAAATGTAATTAGTTTTATAAATTGTTTGAGAGCTGGTATATCCATGTATGCCTATACAGGCAAACAATTTTGAGAGAGGTTGAGTGTATCCATGTATGCTTATATAGGCAAATAGTTTTGAGAGAGGTTGAGTGTGTGTAAGTAGGTTGAGTGTGTGTAAGTCTTGTCTGGATGATGTAATATCTCCCTTAAACCATAAATAAACTCAATATCATTATTCCCTAAATATTGTTTCACTATTTGGTGGATTGTAATAAGTTTAGTGGCTCCTTCAAATGAATTTGTTGTTGAAACAAATCACTGAATGTAATTAGTTTTATAAACTATTTGAGAGCTGCTATATCCATGTATTCCTATACAGGCAAACAATTTTGAAAGAAGTTGAATGTGTGTAAATCTTGTTTGGTTGATGTAATATTTTCCTTGAACGATAAATAGACCTAATATCATTATTCCCTAAATATTTTCCTGTATAAAATTTTAGCACATAAAAATACCCTCATAAAATTAATTGTATTCACTCTGTTTAATTGCTATGGTCTCTGTGATATATTTTGTGTCATTTAAATCCTGTTAATTTTGTGTGTAAGTCTTGTTTAGCTGATGTAATATCGAACCATAAATAAACCTAATATCATTGTTCCTTGGATATTTTCCCACTATTTGGTGGATTGTAGTAGATTGCAATTCTTAATTTTGTGTGTGTCTTATTTCAATGAAGATATCTAGCTTGAACCATAAATAAACCTAATATCATTGTTCCTTGGATATTTTCCCACTATTTTGTGGATTGTAGTAGATTTGTATTCTTTAAAATGATTTTGTTGTTGAAACAAATCAAGAAATGTAATTAGTTTTATAAACTGTTTGAGAGCTGGTATATCCATGTATGCCTATACAGGCAAACAATTTTGAGAGAAGTTGAGGTATCCATGTATGCTTATACAGGCAAACAGTTTTGAGAGGTTGAGTGTGTGTAAGTCTTGTTTGGCTGATATAATATCTCCCTTGAACCATAAATAAACTCAATATCATTATTCCCTAAATATTTTTTCACTATTTGGTGGATTGTAGTAAGTTTAGTGGCTCCTTCAAATGAATTTGTTGTTGAAACAAATCACTGAATGTAATTAGTTTATAAACTGTTTGAGAGCTGCTATATCCATGTACTCCTATACAGGCAAACAGTTTTGAAAGAAGTTGAATGTGTGTAAATCTTGTTTGGTTGATGTAATATTTTCATTGAACGATAAATAGACCTAATATCATTATTCCCTAAATATTTTCCTCTATAAAATTTTAACACATAAAAATACCTCATAAAAATTGTTGTATTCAATTTGTGTAATTGCTATGGTCTCTGTGATATATTTTGTGTCATTTAAATCCTGTTAATTTATGCCAACAACATTGCTGATACCCATGGGAACTTTGCCTTTAAATAATTTCGTATATATTTCAGTTTCGTATGAAAATGATGGCAACCTTGATGAATGGACGTTTTTATAGATGTTTCAAATTCAGTATCTAAAGGGAATGATAGCCAGCTTGATGAAATGAATTTGCGAGGAGAATGATTTCAAATTTCTCAACGTTTTTACTTATCATTTACCATAAGTATCATTTATATGGTCACAAGTGTTATAGATCTACATTAGGAAATGTTTTTAATGTAACCGTTTACTTTAAACAACTTGTGAATAATGTCTAAAAAGTATATAGATTGGAAATTTAAGTTAAAATTTAAAACTATTTATCATATTGATTTAAAAAAAAATTATGTTTAAGAGAAAATAAATTTATAAAAGATATGCATATTATTATGAAAATAAATTGATTTATAAAACTAAATATGTATATATATCAATACTGCTTAGTAGAAAAAGTGAATTAATTTATTAAAACATGTGTGATTTTTGGGTCTTTTATTTTATATAATTTTTCCAATATTTATCTGGTTTCTTTTAAGTCAATAATTTATTAAAAAACCAATTTATGATCTTCATATAGTAGAATATAGGTAAATTAATACATGGTGATATACTAAAAATGACTTATGAAGAAGAAGATGGAATGGATAAGCTTTGTAGTAGTTTTTAATAGGTAGATTAATAAATGGTGATATATTAAAGCCATCTTATAAAGATGGCATGATAACATACTAAAAATGCTTTATGAAGATGACATGAATAAGTTTTTAATAGATATATTAATAAATGGTAATATATTAAAGATGCTTTATGAAATGGCTTATTAAAGATATCTTATAAAAATGGCATGATAACATACTAAAAATGATTTATGAAGATGACATGAATAAGTTTTTAATAGATATATTAATAAATGGTAATATATTAAAGATGCTTTATGAAATGGCTGCATGAGATAAGCTTTGGAATATTTTTAGTAGTTTCTCAAAGAATCACAGAAAAGGTGTATTTATTTTTTATTTTTAATTATTATTTCATTTATTTAATTATTCTTTCATTGAATTGTTAGAGTATGCTTAACAAACATGTAAATTTTTCTATGTCGTCGACTTGTTAGAGAAAGTTTGATTATAACTTTTTATATGAACTTGAGTTGCAGCAAGTGCATACTTAACATAAAGAGTCATTTAAAGAAGGGACTCGTAATTTCGTTGAATACCTTGGAATTTAGAGAGAAAGACTTCGTTTCTACCCATCTGATCATCACGGTGAAGTGCATACTTAATTAAAGAGTCATTTTAACGAAGGGACTCGTAAGATTCTGGTAGCTTATCGATGGTTGGTAACAAATGTAAAACTCTGTTTTGATATCAATGGTTTGTAACAAATGTAAAACTGTATGAGTGAAGTAGGGCTTGCCCCAGTGGGAGATGTAGGCTCAATCTCCACGTACTAACGCTTATGTGAGAGTTCAACCTTTATGATGATGCTTCCAGATGATTCAAATAATGTCCATGACCAGATTTGAATCAAATCATTTATATACAGTAAAGCTTTGTCGTTTTGTTCAAAGGAATGCAAAGTCGTGGCTTTACCATTAATTTTTCATTTAATAACATGAATGTAAAGTCATTGTTTATAATCAACGATGCTTTTTTACTTGTTTATGAAATTCATTACTTTATGTATTAAAATATATAATTGATTAAAGAAAAGGTCATGATACTTATGTTAGTGATAAGTTTTTTAATTAAAATTATTTATTTCTAAGCAATTTAGAAGATATAATTGATTAAAGATAAAGTGATGGTCATTATATGAATAATAATTATTGATTAAAATTATTTATGTATAAGCAATTTAGAGATGCTTATAAAAAATAAGAAGATCATTAGTACAATCCTAATATTTATATGTAATAAGATTATGTATTTTTTAAGTAAAAAAAAATGGTAGATCACATTATATTATGAGTAAAAAAAAAGATCTTTGTCTACGCTGCTAGCTGTTTCGTCAAATTAGCGGAAATCAGAATAGTTGTTAGCCTATGATATTTTTGTCAAAAAAAGGTGGTCCATCATTTGTCCTTCCTGTAGGAAACCATGACGGATGGAAACCGATAGTTTGAAAATTAACCAGAAAGATAGAAAATAGAACTAGTTTAGACCGTGACAGTTTTGAGCTAACTGAATCTAGAACCATAACCATAAGAAATTACCCGTTGGCCTTCGAGGTGGCCATGTCGACATCTTCATCATGCGATCCATTCTGAGCTGGCAACACGTAAGGTTGCGCACATGTCGGGCATCTTTTCCCTGCTGGTGCATTGGAGAAGGCATCGTACAACATGTCAATACGTTGGCCCATGAGAATGCCGCAGTGGACTTGGTCCACCATCTGGCTTCTCAAATCAAACACCAAATCTAACTGTTCCAGGTGGAAGAAGTGCAGTGGACACGCCATTGTTCTTGCATGGTCGATATGGCAGGTGGCGTAAGGAACTTGCCACCCTCCTTCAATGTGCCACCCACTTGATCTCTATAGCCCCGCTGTTATTGACCCCTCTACCACTCCAATCGCTGGCGCTCTGACTCGCTCTCTTCCTTCTTCCTGTAATGCCTCTCCATGGTCTTGAAGAATTGTATCAACTCTCGAGTGTAGCATCCCCGAAAATCCATCTCTTCAACTCCTCCTCGGACAAAGTAATTGGGAAACTCATCTAATTGAGCTTGCAATGTGTTTGTGTCCTCCTACCCACATGCCTTGCGACTTCCTCTCGTGTGGTTTCTGGTGGTTGCCAGTTATTGGGTACTGTGAAAAGAAGATGCTCTGGAGGAATCTGAATTGGCTCCTCCGGGAAAACCTCTTCCGCATACGCCATGGGAGGTGACCTAACTGGCCTTTTCCGCATGCAATCTCGCCGAGCCATGGAAAGTCGCGCTTCCAAACGCTATTGTTCTTCGTCAGGCAGAGAAGGTGTATTTCAGCGAGCCACACGACGCGGGTTTGCCTCTCTCTCGGCATTTAGATGACAATTGGCCGCTAAATGTAGAGGGTGTTCTGGTGGCCGCACCAGAGATCAAAGTTGCCAGCTTGGTGTGAGCCAAATACAAAATGGAGGAAGCCATGGAAATTTTGGATGATATCTGGGAGAAGCGATGAGACATGCTCCACGATCATTTCTCCAATATTTACTATCTGTGCCTCCGGACTGTTCACGCGAGTGAGAAGTCCCATGGCATGAGGCTGATTGTTGGGGCTTGCTCCTATCCTTAATGGTGAGGGGATGGAAGCTCCACTTTCCTTACTTATGGTCAATCCTTTCTCCACCCCATGGAACACTTCGATGCTTAATGTCACCCCCATCTAGGGGTTGGTAACTCCAGCGTTAGTGGAGGTATTGGAAATGATCCGAGATCAAGCATGAAGAAGTTTGGGCTTTCCAAGGATATGTTCCATCTTGGTAGCTACCCCTTCATTTTCCATGAAATTTGCTACTTTGTTTGCTTCCCTTTTCACATGAGAGGGGATTATGGTAAGACTAGGACAAAGGAGGGATCTGAAATACTCCAAATGTCTTGAGAGTCACCATCTGGATGAGATTTCCAAAGGGTGTTCTCATGAGAATTTTTGGTTGCGAGTCGGATGACGAATATCCTCTATCGATCCTATTGAAATGATTATCTGTTGTGACCTTGAGGCCTCTTAAGAGACTCCAAAGCTAAATGACATTATTTATGTTTTCGCCCAGAAAGCCTTCTACTAGGTGAAGGATTTCTCCATTTGAGTTCCCGGTGAATTTCCCCGTAATCTCGCTGGTCCCGATTTTCCCCGAGGCCCCATCGTAAAATTTAATATCTTTATAAAACTAGTTGGCGGGGGGTCCAAGTGGTCGGGTTGCTGGGTTGCGATTGGTTGATGTCATAGTGAGCAGGCCATTCAGGCTGATTTGTCAATTTTGAAAAATGCATCGCTCCCCCAGACTGCATTTTAGGTCCTCAGGTGTCCAATGCTTTCTTTTGATCATTTCTTAGATTAACTTCGCTATTATTTCCCAGGTGAGGGTGGGAGGGGAATTATTTGAATGGAATATCCTTTTGTTTATTTCCTTCCAAACTTGCCGAGGGTGAGTCCCAATGATCTTCTGGTAGATACTTGGCAAGAATTGGGTTTTGAAAAGAGATAAAATACCAATTCTTTATAGTATCACTCATACTATTTTTGTTTCAATTAGAGTGACGCATTATTTGGGATCCCCGATCCCAAATCCAATCGGGTCAGGTGGCAGTTGTTGAAAAGGTGATCCATTGTCTCCTCTTGTTGTTGGCATAGGGTACATATTGATGGGCCTATGAAACCCCACTTTTGAGATTATCCTGTGAGGATGTGCGCTTAAACCGGTGGAGTCATTGTAAAAGATGGACACTTTGGGCCAAAGTGAAGAATTCCAAATCTCTCCCCAAATACTCTCCTTATCGTGATTCTAATAGTTTCCTTCCAGGTAGTAGGCCTCTTTGACTGAAAAATTGCCTGCTGTGGAATACCCCCATATGAGAATGTATCGACCTTCCCAAAGAGGGATTTTCTATGGTTTGCACAAGCTTTACAGGCTTGGATATATGTTTCCCCTGGGAGATGTAGTTTTGGGTGTTTTGTTTTCCAATTTCGCCAAGGAAGGTCCCTGTCGGATGTTCTCCATAGATCTTCAACCCATCGAAATATGTCAGGTTGCAGTGTCTGCCTAAGGGGGTTAAGTTCTTCCATATTGATTAGAGCCACTTATTTTCCATGAATCATGCATTAGTGCACTTTCTCCCTCGCTTGATTTCCCAAAGGCATGCTTCTGAACTAGAGGTTTATGTTTCTAGGTTGTGTTCGAGATGTTAGAACCCTAGATTTGGTCATTGAATCTGATTAGTTGGTCTTCTCGGGTGGTCAGGGAATACTTTGTTTCCATATTTTGTGCCCATAGTTTTGTGGGTGCATGTTTCACCTGCACCACATTTTGTTTCCCATAACTTGATTGAGCTTCCATGGGTCACGGATTCCTAGTCCGCCTAGAGCTTTGGGTTTGCAGAGCTTATCCAAGCCCAAAAACTCTACCCTATTGTTTGGTTGGTGTCCATGCCATAAGAATCTATGTTGAAGGTTCCTGATGGCCCAAATAATTGACTTAGGCACTGCTAGGGTGGTGAAGAGGTAGGTGGTAGGGTTTGCAGGATTGACTTGAGGAGCACCAATCTAGCAACAATATTGAGAGGTATGAAGGTCCACTTATTGAGCCTTTTTGAGATGGAGATGAGGAGGTTGTCCCAAGAGATGGATTGCACAGGTGCTCCTGTGAGGGGTATTCCAAGGTAGTTGGACTGAAGGGAGCTCTTGGGTATCCTAGAAGGTGACAACATGATTTTGTACAAAGGACCACGTGTTGAAGAACCACAGCTTTATATTTTTCAAGGTTGAGAGCCATACCTGAAGCCTCCACAAAGTTAGAGAGAATGGAGTTGATCTTGTTGGATTCTCGAGTTGTAGGGGTGTTCAAAAGCAAGGGTAAGCAACATCCCCATCTACCAACAAGCCGGGAAATTCTACCACTAACACGCTTCACTTAGCTCTTATACCAATTTGTAACATCCCTAGCCACCAATGTCGGGCCATGCTACTCCAATTTTGACACTTCACTTAGCTCTAAGACCAAATTGTAGCATCACCGGACCTCCACAGAGACCGGGTAATGCCACCACTATGAAATATACCTATACATATATATATATATATATATATATATATATATATATATATATATATATTATCCATATGGATATCGGTGTCCACCTTTCCCACCAGCTCAAAACAGTTTTTTTTGACATTTTGGCAATTTACTATTTTTAGCATGAACTTTCGGGCCATTTGAGGGCCTAAATGAAGGTTTTTCAGTATTGATATCCTCAATGATAGCCTAAGGTATGAATGAGCCCCAAAAATGGATCTCCCTCAACAATACCTTTCCAACGGCTATCACACGCCTAAAACGGAGATCCTATGCAAACGTTACTAACTCCCCGAGAGGTTGATGTACTAGCTTACCCAAAGGGTGCTAATAACGACTTTGGCCATCTCCTAAGGTTAGGGTTTTTGGATGTCTAGGATTCTTTGGCATTATTTATTATTGTAATAAAGTCCTTCGTAGACTCATTGTACCCTTCTTATTGCAAATGCACGTTGATGTCACATCTCTTCTCGTGAGATATGCCGCCACCATTCCAACAAACTTGTTTCCACTTATTTCTTATTTCGCTATTGAATAGAAACGCTTTACCTGCATCTCTTATTTTGTGCTGCTAATCTGCTAATAATCTTTATTCATTTCTGCTCTTCCTCATAAAACTGAATCGGTATCAAAGAGGTCTGCTCCTGTTGTCTTAATGCATGTCCCCAATGAGGTCGGGTATAAGGAGTTGGGTCTCGGGCTTATTTCTATTGAGGAAAAAAATCTCACACACCCAAGAGACCTTCCCAGCGGTAGGGGAGAAAAGAACATGTTGGGATTGAGATCGTTTCAAACTGTTTATTGAGGAACCCTCATGCAAATGAGGAACGATGATGGATAGTTTCACGCAAATCCTTCAGCGACTACCAACAAGCGCCACATCTTCCTCGGTCGTGGAGGCAATTCACCCTTCAAAGTACAACAAACTTTGATTCCTATATTGAAGGTCATATAGATAGACGTATGATGTAGATAAGTGGCTGGAATCATACTAGAAGGGTATTTTTCTCGTTCATAAATTTTCAATAGAGAAAAGATTACTTTGGCGCCCTCAAAATCGCTCCCCCATGTCAAATATTGGTGGGAAACTTTCGGTGGAGCAAAAAGGAAAATAATAGAGGAAACCTCACTCACTTCCACCACTTGGGAATCCTTCGGGGATGTTATTAAGGAACAATACTACCCTTTGTCGGAAGTTATGACAACTCAGATACCAAATGGAACACACTGTGGCAAGAGAGAGACCAAACAGTTCCATATTTCACAAATATCTTCCATCCCTTGCACCAATTCTAGTATCAAAGATTCAGCTTGGCTATGGTGCTCAAGTATCACGGTGTTCTTCATAGATACATCCAAACATAATGGAATTATGGACATCTCATCCTTGGGCTGACTCCACCGATATGTCACAAAATCGAAAGGTAAGCTCAAACAAAAGACGCTGAAATTTGGGCCTAGGAACCCCAAACAAAATCTAGGAAAGGTTGGCCCCAACCCATTGAACAAAGGGATAGAGAAAATATGACAAGATCAAGACAACTAGTACAAGCCACAAGCAAATAAGGACACCATAAAGACAAAGAAAGATACCGAGAAGTGGTGCAACTTCCATAGAGCCCTTAGCATAATGTTGTTGGATCAAGCCACCAAAGAAGTCAGCAGGTCGGGTGAAAGCCTCCGGACCGATGCAAGTTTTGACTCCAAGAATGAATCAGATGCAGGTTCTAACTCAAGACGTAAACTAAAAGGGAAGACAGATCATTGACGCTGAACCCAGTTCCACCGGGCGGTTACCAATTTCAAGCTACAGCCTGGTGAACCAAATCCAGCGAGAAGAAGGAGGAGTGCCTCTTCCATTCATAGATGTGGGTAAAATGCACCCTCGCTGCACTTCATCGCTGATAGTGCTAGCCAGAAGAACATCATCTCAAGAGAGGTCATCAAGAGGTTGGTCTCCGCCCAACACCGCACTCCACAACCCTTCTACACCATTGATTTGTTCTCGCCAAGGAGGCGATCATCAATCGTGATCAACTAATAGTGTTGGATCGGGTCATAATGACATCGGCCCTTCAAAGATGAGGTATTGTGTGATGTTTCTCCTCTAAAAGTTTGTGATGTTTTTTGGGCCAACCCTATTTATGGAAACGCCATGTTGATATGAGTTTAGGGACCGTAGTGTTGGCTATTACTTTGACAAGAAATTATATAGGATACCCCAGACAGTCCCACCTAATGTTATTTCCTTTTGATCTCCTTGCTAAGTAATGCAGGAAGGTTATCTCTTAGATGGGGAAGTTTTTATTCTTCGTTATTCGCTCTCATAATAAGAGAAATTTCACAACCACATATAGGGTCTCTTTGACCGACCTCTCCACACAGTAGGAGCAAGTAGATAAGGTCATGGAAGAATACTCAGATATCTTCCTCACCTACCAGGGTACCTATACACCGCTAGGGTCGGGCACCCCATCGACCGACCGCTGGCAGTATCACGTCTAATGGGCTAGTATATCATCTCTTTGTTAGAGAATGAGGAGATCAAGACACATATACAAGAACTTCTCCA
The DNA here is from genome assembly GCA_010110895.2 of Picea sitchensis. Classification (NCBI taxonomy): domain Eukaryota; kingdom Viridiplantae; phylum Streptophyta; class Pinopsida; order Pinales; family Pinaceae; genus Picea; species Picea sitchensis. The sequence continues at coordinate 11,527 of SNQJ01S0045844.1, forward strand.
CAAGCGACACATCCGCCTACCATCACCTTGTGGGAGCCTAATCAGACCGGGTACATAAGAAAGATGGAACTCCGGCGCACTGGTATTGATTACCTGCCTCTCAATAAAACCACCGCCGTAAACCAGTACTTGATTCTTCAAATTGATGACCTCCTTTGATCAATTCATCGGGGCCAAATACTTCAAGAAGATTGATCTCAAGTCCGGCTACCTCCGTGTCTCGAGAGAACAAACATATGTATGGAAGGTCATCTTCAAGTCAAAGGAAGGAATTTTTGAATGGTTGGTCACGCCCTTTGGTTTGACAAATTCTCTAGCCACTTTCATGAGGATGATGGATGATATCCTGCGACCATTCACCAATATGTTTGTAGTCGTGTATTTGGATGACATTCTAATTTACAACAAGACTTGGGTCGAACACTTGCAGCATATTCAGTAGGTTTTGCACACCCTGCGACAGTACAAGCTATACGCCAACCTGGAAAAATGCTATGTCGGCATGGACAGGGTCCATTACCTAGGATACATCATTGATCAACATGGTTTACATGTGGATCCAGCCAAGATCCAAGTCATCCGTGACTGGGCATCCCCAACAACACTCACTGAGCTTTGGAGCTTCTTGGGACTTGCTAATTTCTACCGCAGGTTCGTGTTGGGTTTCTCCCATATTTCATGGTCCCTCAACCAAATAAATAGGGGTGGTGGTAAGGAAAACTTTTCATGGGGTTGGTCCCAACAACAAGTGTTTGATGATTTGAAGCAACGCTTGTGCTCAAACCTAGTACTTTCACTACCAGACCTGCAAAATCCCTTTGAGATCGAGAGAGATGCTTCAGACTATGTTGTGGGTGTCGTCCTCACTTAGCATGGCCACCCCGTGGCCTACCATAGTGAGACACTATCAGATATTGTTCGTAATTACCCTACTTATGACAAAGAAATGTACTCCATTGTGCAAGCATGCTTCCAGTGGAGACATTACATTTTTGGGAAGGAGATAGTCATCCACACTGATCATAAGCCACTGCAATTCATGCAGACATAGGGAAAACTACAAAATGAATGCCATCAAAAGTGGTCCACATACTTGCATCAATTCCACCTCAACATCAAGTATAAAACAGGAAGAACCAATCGCGTCGTTGATTGCCTCAGCAGACCGCCAGTCGGGCCACTCACCACAGTGCTAGAATCTTGCGGCCATGAGACATATGGATGGCCCCAACTCTATGAGACAGACCTTGACTTTGCCACCACCTATCAAATGTTGGGTACAAATGCAGTTGTCAATAATTTCCATCTTCAGAATGGGTTGTTGTGTCGTCTGGGCCATATATATGTTCCATCAAGTGAGCGAGCGAAGCTAATCTGGGAAGCCCACTATAGTCAGGAGGCAGGACACTTCGGCGTTGAAAAGACAGTGGCGATGCTACAAAAACATTTCTATTGGCCGAAACTTTGATAGGGGGTCGACAAGTATATTAGGTCCTGCACTTCCTTCGCTATTGCCAAACCGACCACTAAGAAACAGGGCTTGTACACCCCTCTTCCTACTCCTGACAGGCCATGGGAATCAATCTCAATGGACTGCATGTCGGGCCTCCCATCCACCAAGCAGGGAAATGACTGTGTTTTTGTGGTTGTTCATCGCTTTTCTAAGATGGCGATTATGGTTGCCTGCAAGAAGAACATCATGGCAAGGGCCACTGCCAAGCTCTTCTTTGAACGAGTCTCGGTACATTTTGGAATCCCACAAACCATTGTCTCAGATCAGGATAATTGATTTCTTATCACATTCTAGTCGAGCCTCTGGTCACTACTGGACACCAAACTCACCAAATCTGAGGCCTTTCACCCCCAGACAAATGGCCAAACCGAGGTTGTAAATCAAATGATTGTGCATATCCTTCGCACGTATAATTCAAATAACCCTCGTACATGGGATGAGAGCCTTCCCTATTTCCATCATAGCTACAACCGAGCCTTGCATAGCTCAACCGACCACAACCCCTTTCAAGTGGGGTTGGGATTCCAACCATTGGGTCCCATAGATGTTGTACTTCCCCTTGCGGTCACCTCGACTGACTCATCTCCTACTCTAGCTAAAGCTGACAAAGCCACTCGGTTCATTGAGAGGATCCAGCACATCTTCCAACAGGTTCAGGATATCCTACAGAAGTCTAATGACAAGTACAAAAAACGCCATGATCAACATCGGGTGCCGCATAAGTTTCAGATGGGTGACAAAGTTTGGTTGCACTTGTAGAAAGAATGCCTTATAGGACCCCATCATAAGATTCGCCCACTCCATTCTGGACCATACNGGTGAAAAATTTTGGTTACACTTTCAGAAAGAACACCTTACAAGACATAATAGGAATATTTTCCCACTCCATTATGGGCTATACACTATCACCAAGGCCATGGGGGATAATTCTTTTGAGCTCAACATTCCTCCTTTCCTTGGCCTGCACCTAGTGTTCAACATGGATCTCCTTCGCCCTTATTTCCCACCATTATTGGACACCTCAGAAGTAGCAGAACAACTGACACCAACTGATCTCAACCCAAACTACATACAAGAGGCATCCAATGATCAAATTTTTGACAAATAAATCAAGGGCACTCGACAATAAAGGATCCATCTTTATCGAGTCGTCAAAGCAGGGAAGCTCGTGCACCAAGGCAAGTCGCTCACCCAGGGCCAAATTCAGCAGAAATTTCCTCTTCTAATGGGGGAAATCAATGCAATGGATACCATTGCTTCCTAAGGAGGGAGGATTGATCCAGATGGATATCAGTGGCCACCCACCTTTTCCAAATGTCTTAAAACAGTTTTCTAACATTTTTGGCAATTTACTATTTTTAGCAGTTTTAACTTCTGTGGCCATTTTGAGGGCCTAAATGAAGGTTTTTCGGTATTGAGCTCCTCAATGATATCCAAAGGCATAGTTGAGCCCCAAAAATTAATATCCTCGACAATACCTTTCCAATGGGCTATCACACGCCTAAAACGGAGATTGTATGCAAAAGTTACGACCCCGGGAAGTTGATTTACTAGCTTACCCAAACGGGGCCCACATGACTTTTGGCGCTTCATCTCCTAGGGTTAGTTTTTTTGATGTCTAGGGTTTTTGGAATTCTTTCTTATTGTAAAATATGCCTTTAGAGCCCCATTGTAAACTTCTTCTTGCGAATGTGCACGGTCGTCACATCTCTTCTCAGAGATAAGCCACCACCATTCCAACAAGCTTGTTTCCGCTGCATTTTACAGTTTCAGCTTATTTCGTTATTGAATAGAAAACCAGTTTTACTGTATCTCTGTTATTTTGTGTTAAGAACCTATTAATAATCTGTATTCATTTCGATCTTCTCATAAAATCCATATCAATATATATATAACATGCATTTTAATTGAATTAAAACACTTAATCACAATAATCATAGAATTACCGCTACCATACAGAATCAATGGAATTAATAGTAGGTCATATACTCAATAGAATACATGATAACATTCAAGAATCACATACATGCATAACATCTAAATTAATCACATATTTATACTTATCTTTCCAACTGACGTAACACCACAAACTACGTGCAGACCTTCCACGAAGCTCCCATCCATATACCACGTTGCTCATCACAGTCAGTAGTGGGTCACCCCCAAGATGGGACTAACCTCCACCAAGGGCAAGGGATTCCTAGACTAGGTTGAGGTTACAGAAAACTCGACAATGAAACTAGAAGGATTCTCTCCAGGAGCCTTCTTACGCTCACTACTCACAGACTCTCATCCCCACATGCTTGTTCCACCCGGGAGTATACATATTCACTGTCACAAAGTCCATCAACGGCTTCACCTCCCTCTCAGGGTCTCAACAAAAGTCAGATCAGGAATTCTAAGAGCTTTGTAGTTGGTGTTGGACTCTCTCTGAGAGAAAACCACTTCCCAACAAACTCTGTCACCTGGAGAGAGATGCTCAAAGGCCTAACATCCTACCTCTTCAACCACGAGCCTCGCAACCCGCTTCTTCAACTAGTTTCAACTCAATTCCCGCAAGGTGAGGACAACAACCACAACAATAGCAATTCGGTTAACTCATGGGTGAAAAGAACAACATTAAATTAGGTATAGACATCCAAAAATGAAAATAGTCCACACTAAGACACAAAATGGCTTAGGCCATATCTAGGATGTTTTGAATTCACAGTAAAACAACACAGGTTGACTTCACGGTTTTTGGTTCCATAGATGTGTGAGGGTATGCAAAGGTCTATCCCAGAGCTAAACATAATTCATGGAGAATGGGGAAAAATGACCAACGACGCCCAACACATCTGGTGCTTCATATTTTAACTACATGCACCCAGGTCGACACTTGTCTTCCTAGAGCTTCATGTGTTCCCTTTTGCAGACTTTTCCTCTCCCGGGACTTAGGATAAAAACATGTCTTTCACACATCTTTGGAATAATAATAAATTATTATTCTCAAGGAATTAATCCCCTAACCTTAGCCCCTCTTTCCAACCTTTCGTCCCCTTTCCCTTACCCACCTTGTGGAATCTTAGCCCCCCATCACTCTTTCTTCATGGTCGGTCTACACACAATGATGTTTATATTTTATTAATGTTTTTCATAATTACATATACAAAAACAGGTTCCTGGAATTTAACACTTAGGATCTCTGGCCTAATAAACACATAATCCCACTAGCTTATCAACACTCGGCTCACCATCCTACAAAACTTGTTTACAATTGATAAATACAAATGGGGCTTATCCTTGGGATATTATAATCTCTGCCCTTTATTTTTGCATTGTCCTCAATGTAACTCTTTACATATCATCAACAAGATTTTCAAAATCTTCAAAAAGATGTGGGTATTCTTCCTGCATATCATCTTCATACTTCCATGTTGTGTCCTTAGGACCGTACCCGGTCCACTGGACCTTTACAAGCCCTATGGCTAGATTTTGGAGTTGTTTCTCTTTCGGGTCCAATATGCGCACAGGATGCACTTGCAATATGCCTTATTTATCCACCTGAATCACATTCCAATCAATAACATGATTAGCATCAAGTATAAATTTCTTAAGAAATGAAGCATGAAACACATTATGTACAATCATGGATGCAAGTAATGCAAGCATATATTTAATGTATATATATGTATATACAGGCAATTCTAATAAAATTATAACATGTATACAAGATACATAACATACAATGAATAGAGAATTGCACTTATCTTTTGATTGAGAATACCTTCCACCCCTGAGCAGGGTTATGACTCCATTGGGGGAATGGCTTCCCAAGATAGCCACGGTACGCAATCCATATCCACATGGTCGAGGCCAAGGTACTAGACCTCAACAACACTCCAGCCAACGATATATCATTCCCCACATGCTTGTCCCACCCCAAGAGGGTACACCTTCACTGTCACACAGTCCATCGGCTGCTACACCTCCTTTTCCTTGGGCTTCAGCAATAAGCCAGCTCAGGAAATTTCAGAGCACCATGGCTCCCGAAATTCCAACTGCCCTCAAAGTTCTCCAGGGACCCTTGAGGCCTCATAACGGGGAACCTATCCCCACACTTCTCCCTCTAGGGATCCAACCTTCTCCAAAGAAACCGAAGGAGAAGTGTACACACACTTAGATCCACCGGGGATCCACAGGGTAAAATATGTCGTCTCGAATCAACATCTTCCCCGAGCTACTCTTTGTAGTCAATATTCCAAATTTAATCAACATCATCTCATCTGCATCACCCAGATTAAATTATCATGAGAAAAAATAAAAGAATTTATTTAGAAACTCAAACTTAGTTCAAAGGGAATTCATCTTTTCCCCAAAACATGAAATTCTACTTCATAATTTATTTTGTTTGTTTCCATATTAGGAATGCAACCTTCCTTGTGATTTTCCGCAAGCACCAAACTGCATACCATTTTCCTGCAAGGCTTCATCTTTCATACTTCCAAAAATTGTTAGTATTTTCTGTACATCATAATTCAAGTGCAATATGTACATAACCATATGCAGTGAACTTAGAATTATCTGCATCTAGAAATTCAATCATAATTACCAAACAATTTAGTAAAATAGAATGACTCGTCATTCTATGCATATGCATGTTCATAGTAATATCTATAAATTCATTACTTCTTTTTATGAACAAGAAAATTTCCTGTAGTCAATGCTCATGTGACTACTTGACTTGCAAATTTCCTGTTGCTATGTATAACACATCCACGAAATGTCCTCAAATTCATGAGTTAATAACATTTCATCTGTTAGTAACAATTATTTCCAGGAAATAATATATATTCATTTACTTACAAAACATATTCAACCATGTCCTGGTCATATACATGACTAGATTACTCACATTCATTCCTATAACAAGTTCTTATCTTTTAATTCTTTGGTCATTACTCCATAACCAAATTAACATGACATTCTACTATGTCAGTGTGTGCATTCAGAAGCTAAAAAACTTTGAATCAATACATGCCTCCAACCTTTACCACATCCAGTGGTAAGCGTTCAATAATATAATCATGTGATTTTATAAAATAACTCTGACTGAGGAAATTCTTACCTAAATTTCCTTTCAACAATTATGCAAAAAGAGTAATAAAAACTCATACATGCATGACTGCCATTAATAAATTTTATAATACCTGAAAGTCTGATGGAAGTAGAAGATTTCATGCTTCTTTTATCAAACTTATAACCATCACATCAACTCTTTGTTTCTTCCCTCCTTATGCAACAACATCACCAACAACACTTTCAAACATTCAAGCATTCCTTCTTGTGGTTGACCCAACAAGCCATAACATACTTGCTGCCACAGAAATTGTTGTGCTTCCAAAACTCCAAGTTTTAGGTGCTAGCCCCTTTTTCATTATCCCTTTCCTTCATATGACCCTACGCTATGACCTCATGGAAAACTATGATTGTGGGCGTGGGAAAGAGTGGTTTTAGGCCAACCCACTTTTCTCCCCGCAATTGACCTCCAGCTGCCACACATCACTTTGTTAAAACCGTGGTATAAATTGTGGCCCGCTCTCAGATTTTTAACATCGAAGCAAGTTTTGGCCCAACAATCTAGCTCTTCCATCTATCTCCAATCCCTTGGCGATGATATGCGATCAAAAATTGTTATCTATCCTCCCTTTTCTACCTTCTTTTCTCCTTCCATGCATGATCCCAGATCTACATGATCTGTCTACATGTAGCTTCATTACAAATCAACGACTACAATTGATTCTGACTCTCTAGACCTCGGGAGTTTCAATTCTCAACTATCTTCTTTTCCCCTTATGAAAATATTATGGAGTGGAATATCTATTGACACCTGTCCTCAACAATTGAACAATTATGATGAACTATGGCTCTTCAGCCTTCAGGAGTTCTCATGTCTCCACACACACAAATATTTGGAGTGAATTTCCCTGGAGTGATAGATCTTTTGCCATGCATCCTCTCCAAATAAATAGAACTGATTCTCTTCGGGACTTCAACTCTTTCCGACCAATACTGGATCAATGTTCCTTCGACCTCCTCCTCGATCAATGATCGAGATCTCCTTTGGGACTTCAGTTCTTCCATCCTCTTCTTTCTTCTAGAGTGCTCTGTACCCAGAGTTCTAGATCCAGTGCCACGCGCCCACTTTCAGGTCAATGGCCAACATTTACTTCGTTTGTTTCTCCTCCTCCTTGTCCACAAACTTATGAAGTTGTAGATCTTATTCCACCTATCCTCCTTGACGATGGATGGTCCCAAATCACTTCGGGACTTCGGGACTTTGACAAGTCCACTTCTCCTGTGCACACAAGGGTTAAGACTCATGTTCTTACCTGTAGATCCAACGGTTGTTTGTCCTTCACGCTTAGACCTAAAGGATGGGATATCTTCCTCTCGTTTGTGCTTCCTTTGTTATGGTGTACGTTGATCTAACGATACAGGATCCTCTCCACAACTGATTGACGGTTGTTGTCGCTCCTCCTCCTAATCTTATGACTTCTTCCATCTTGGAATATTTTGTGAGTGTTCAAAGGCTTCGGCCTTTGAAATTTTTCCTACGAGTCTGCCTCCTGGATCTTGTATTCACTCTCGTAAGTGTTATATCTTTTTATCTTTTCGATTTACTCAGTCTCCTAAGGGTCTCATCCCTTTTGTTTCCTTTCAAAGGAAAACTTCATGCCCTCCTGACAACCTTCTGCTCAAAGCACACCTTATTTATCATTTTCTATAGAGTTTTCAACAACTCTGTGAGTATCTTCCTCTGATACTCTTCTCCTTGAACTCAACAAATAGTTCTATGTGTGAACACTTTCACTCACCTGATGTCCTCCTGGCAGAGCCCTACAAAGTTCTCAGTGACTCTATCTCTCTCTAAAATCAACACAGAGTTCTTCCTGTGCACTCCTTTCACTTCTGTTTATGAAGGTTCAATGATATCTCTCCTCATCTTCTTTGAGGTTAACTTACATCTGTCAATGCACTCCTTGCAAAAAATGTGCACTCCTTGCACTCAAAAACTCAAGGAAGAGAAACAATTGAAACGTATTCAATACTTCACGAGTTTACACATTCAAACCATGAACAACAGATAAAAACATAGTAATGAACACAAATACATAAACACACTATATGCATGAAAAAATTATTTTCTATTATCTTTTTGAGTGTCTCCTAAATGCTCTGTGAAAATTTTATTTGTTTCTGACACTCGTTGAACTCTGCAAGCACAACGTGCAAGTCAACAGGAATTTGTCAAGCCATAATTCTTTAAGAAATCCCCATCATTCATAAACCAATCTGATTTAAGAAAACGTTCATATTTCATTTTATTTTCGAGCTCTTCTCTGCTCTGTAATCATTTTCGGGAACTAGCCCCTTGTTATCAGTCCCCAATCCATGTGAATACGAGCCATGACCAAGTGCTAGATCACTAGGTGTTTACTCGGGCCTTTGACTTTCAACTTCAAAAGATTTCCAATCACCACACAACAATATCTCAGAGTTTCAGATTACCGAACTCGCGAAGTAGAGTGGATCAATAGTCCACGTCTACCCAACATCCAACGACTAACATTCACTATGGAACTTCATGCATCTGAGTTCAAAAACTTCGAAGCTTCGGGACTTCGGAGGATTTCACATCTGCACATCCCAAACTGTTAATCTCTGAACATTCCCAATCACCTTTGTTGACATCATTACAGAACATCACTTAAATTTTCCAATTGCAGGGGCATGTTGTAGCAGTTTGTATTAACCCACCTTTCATCCCACAATTCTTCTAACATTGACATGTAACCCCTTGGTGAAACCGTGGTTTGGATTGCAATACCGCCTTGGAGAATTAACTGGCGTGCAACTTGGGTCCCCGCAATGCCTCCTGGACATCGATCTTGATGTATCTTGATCAACGCTAGTGTGGGTCCTCCGACCTTAATTTCGTTATGTAACCTCGTGTCCCACTAACCATGCTCATATGAAATTCCACGTGGTGGAATACTAGCGGTTGAAATGTGGCTCAGTCAGATGAGTGACATGTGTCATGTTCCATACGGCATTTAAAAATTCTATGGGTTGAAAACCCACTGACATGTGGCGCACAACCCATGTGTCCATGTCAAACCATCTCACATCACCATGCCACATCAATTTGGAGTTTTGGGCTTCAGCCTTTCACTTAGATTGCATCAACTTCACTAAAGTCGCAACGTCTGAAGGGCTTCCAGGATAACCCTTCTACAACTTCTCCAGATATGATGATCGTAGAGGATTTATCTTCCTTTCGAACAGATCCTACGGTCCCAACACCACCAATGTTTTGATCTCTCTCTCTCTCTCTGCCCAAATACCATGTAAGTTGCACTTTTACGATACCACTACTCCTCCTTAGATTCATAACAAAACCAAGGTAACCTATTGGCACTCAGGAATGTTTCTGAGGTCCAAAATGACAACTTATCTAGCCCATTCAATATTAGTGTTCAAACCTTGGCTCTAAACTCAAATTTTTCTTAATTTGACAATAATTCTTTCCAAAAATTTTGCTTCATTTTCCACTAACATGGCCCATCCAGGATCAGTGTTGAAAACCTTGGCTCTAATACCAATTTGTAACATAACCAACCACCAATAGGCCGGGCAATGCTACCACTAACACGCTTCACTTAGCTCTGATACCAATTTGTAATATCCCCAGCCACCAACAGGTCGGGCAATTCCACTACTCAGACACTTCACTTAGCTATGAGACCAAACTGTAGCATCCCTGACCCTCCACAGAGACCGGGTAATGCTACCACTGAGGAATATACATTTATATAAATATAATATACATTTTAATCGAATTAAAAGACTTAATAACAGTAATCACAGAATTACTACTACCATATATAATGAATGGAATTAACAGTAGTTCATATACGCAATGGAATACATGATAACATTCAAGCATCCTAGACATGCATAACATATAAATTTAGCAGAAAATTATACTTATCTTTTCAATTGGAGTAACACCACCAACTATGTGCAAACCTTCCATGAACCTCCCAGCCATAAATCATGGTGCTCATCACGTTCAACAGTGGGTCACCCCCGAGATGGGACTAATCTCCACCCAGGGAAAGGGATTCCTATACTAGGCTGAGGTTACAGGAAACTCCACTGTGCAACTAGAAGGATTCTCTCCGGGAGCCTTCTTACACCCACTACTCACAGACTCTCATTCCTCACATGCTTGTTCCACTCGAGAGTATACACCTTCACTATCACATAGTCCATCGACTGCTTCACCTCCCTCTCAAGATCTCGACAACAGGCAAGATCAAGAATTCTCAAAGCGCCATAGATGGTGTTGAACTCTCTCTTGGAGAAAACCACTTTCCAACAAACTCTCTCACCTGGAGAGAGTTTCTCACAGGCCTAACAACCTACCTCTTCAACCAGGGGCCTGACAACCCACTTCTTCAACCGGTTTCAACTCAATTCCTGCAAGGTGAGGACAACAACCACAACAATAGCAATTCGGTTAACTCACGAGTGACAACAACAATAGGAAATTAGGTATACACATCCAAAAATGGCAACAATCCACAGTAAGACATAGCACGTCTCAGGACATATACAATATGTGTCGGCTTCATAGTAAAACAACATAGGTCATCTTCATGGTTTTTGGTTCCAGACATGCGTGAGGGTATGCAGAGGTCGATCCTAGAGCTAAACGAAATTCACAGAGGATGGGGAATAATGACCAGCGACCCACAACATAGTTGATGCTTCAGATTTTAATTTCATGCTCCCAAGTCGAGACTTGTCTTCCCTTTTTCACATGTTGACTCTCTCAGGACTTAGGATAAAAACATGTATTTCACTCAACTTTGGAATAATAATAAAATATTATTATCAAGGACTTGAGCCCCTACGATTAGCCCCTCTTTCCAACCTTTCATCCCCCTTTCTCTTACCCACTTTGTGGAAGGTTAGTCCCCCATCAGTCTTTCTTTGTGGTCGGTCTACACGCAGTGATGTTTATATTTTATTAATGTTCTTCATAATTACATATACAAAAACAAGCTCATGGCCTTTAACTCTTAGGCTCTTCAACCTAATAAACACATAATCCCACTAGCTTATCAACACTCGGTTCACCAGCCTACAAAACTTGTTTACAATTCATAAATACAAATGGGGCTCTTCCTTGGGATATTATAGGTGTCATCAATGAATTAGATGTGTGAGGGCTCTGGTTGAATATTGTGCTGGGGCAGACCTTTATGGGATCCTTCCAGAACTGTCGCCTTGAGGTAGCATCCCAATCCTTTCACCATAAGAACTAAGAGAAAGGGAGAGAGAGGGTCTCCTTAAAGGATACCCCTGGTAGGGGAGACGGGTTTGGAAGGCACTGCATTGACCAGTATGTAAAAGAAGGTTGAAGAGGTGAGCTCTAAGATCCAGTTCACCCGATGTCTATCAAAACCAAAGGATTCTAGCATGGAGCGTAGGTACTACCAACTGACTCTATCGAAAGATTTTGAAGAGTCAAGTTTGATTAGCATACCTAGTATTTTGGTTGTCTTTAGTGAGTTAATTACCTCGTTATCTAGGATGAAACTGTCCATGATTTGTATGCCTTCCATGTAGCCTGCCTGCTCTTCGAAGATGACAAAAGGGAGGATCGACTTGAGACGTGTGGGTATCACCTTTGTGATGATTTTGTAGATGACGTTGCATAGGAAATTGATCTGTATTG
>SNQJ01S0045844.1:33355-46986 GCA_010110895.2 Picea sitchensis
GAAATATGGTTGTATTCTATTATAGGGTTTCCTTGATCATCCTTCAGTTGGGTGATACGATTTATGTATCTGAGATGCACCATTTCTCTGTGGAATAACTTTGTGTTCCTCTCGCCCTCTTTAAGCCATTGCACTCTGGATTTCTGACGCCACAGGATTTCTTCTTGGTTTTTTTGTTCTTCTAATTATACTTGAATATCCTCCTCTTCCTTCATTAAATATGTGGTTTTGGTTCCTGAGATGTAGGTTCATTGTAGATATTCCAGGCTATTCTCAATTTCCTACATGCGCTAGAATATGTTCCCGAAGGTGCTTTTATTCCAAAGCTTATGATGTTGTTTGAAGATTTTGAGGTGCTGCTGGAATTTGTACATGTAGGTACCATGATCTATCTCTTCCTGGGCCCACCAAGACTTTGCTAGATAATGGAAATTAGGGTGGGAGAGCCAGAATTTCTTAGAACGGAAAAGTTTTAAGTTTTGTGCTTCTCCTATGTCCAGACAAAAAGATATGGGCCAGTGGTTCGAGCCTTTTTTTGGAAGAATGTTGGCCTCCATCGTCGGGTCCTCCTCTAGCAGGGCTTCCATTACAAGGAAGTGGTCTAGTCGGCATGCCAACTGCTAATGTCCCGATATTTGATTGGACCAGGTGAAAATTCTATTTCGGGTTTCCATATCTACTAGATTTAGCTGGTCAATGAGGATTTTGAACCTACCAATGTCTTGCTCCAGCCTTTTGGTGACACCGGTTTTCTCCTCCAGAGTAAGTTTCATATTGAAGTCTCCTCCCAGCACCCAGTTAGGTGTGCTCAAAAGTGTTCTGATGTGATTTATCCTTTTCAGGAAGCTTTCTTTGTCTTGTGGGGTCTATGGCCCATACACATTTGTAATGGATCCTTCCTTGGTCGAACCTATGACCGTGAAGTGTGTCATGAGAATTCCTATGGTAGAGAAGGACTGATTCATTGTGGCAGTGTTGGGGTTCCATAAAATTGCTAATCCTCCAGATGCACCAGAGGAATCAGTATGAATAAAATTTCATCTTTGCCAGCTACGATGGAAGATAGTTTATGATTCTTCTCCAAGACATTTTTTCTCCTATAACAAGAGAGCATCTGGATTTTCTGCATGGATACAGTCTCAGAGGATCCTTTATTTGGATATGCAGTTGAGTCCTCTAATATTCCAACTTATTATCTTCATCATGATGATTGTGGAGGGGGGTGTAGGTATCCCTTCGAGAGCCTATCGACCTAGATGGAGTTGAGCATGAGATTCCCTACCTCTTTGATGAGCTGCTAGGAAGATTTGTGTCCGTGTCTTTTGTTTTACCATAGAACACGCTTTGAGTCTGTGCTTGGATCTGTGGCTATATCCAGTCGTGATGTGGATCCTGTTGTGGAGTCTAAGAAAACCTTGTGAACCTTTCAAAGTTGTTCTATAGGGATCGTTTGCAGATCCTTTCGGTTGAGAGCCTCCTCGTGTTTTTCAATATATATGTCCGCTAGATCTTGTTCGTCCAACTGCATATGAGTGTCCCTATTTTCCCCCATTTTGTCTTCTCGGTTGGCCTCTTTACTTTGTGTAGAGGTGTGCGCGGCTTGGATTTTCCCTTTCTCTTGGTTCTTCACTTTGTGTGGGTCTTGGATATCGTCATCTTCCAATGGTTGATTTAGAATATCATAGGAGTGTTTGGTGGTAATATTTGGAGCCGTGTCTGGATTCTTCTTCCTTGAAGGGTTCTTTTTCTGCCCTATGGCCATGGTAAATAAATCTTTTTTTTTTGTTTTCTCCAGCTTGAGGACCTTGGTCATTTAGGGGGCAATCTCAAAATATGTGGCCATGCTCATGGCATTTTCTGCATCGAAAGGGGATGTGTTCATAGTCGATTGTTAGGTTCCAATCTTCATCTTGATATTCCAGGGTAACTGAACCAGGTAAATATTTTGAGATGTCCATGTAAACACAGATTCTGACATAGGAGGTGTATTTTCTTTGCTTTGTAGCTTCAGATGATTTGAGATATCGTCCCATTGCGTTTCCTATTCCCATAAGTATCTCTTCCAGCCAAAACTCATGTGGAAAGGAGTATAGAATGATCTAGACTGTAGCCATTATGAAGTCTTCCTTTTCGGGGCTTAAGCGGTCTATCCATAATTGAAGAAATAACCCTACGGATTTGTAGAAATACGGCTCGTTGTCGAAGATTATGTCCTTGTGTTCTAGATTATAAAGTATAATTGTAAAAAATCCTTTGGAGTTGAGTTGTACCTCATAGTCTCCTTTAGGGTTCAACCAATATTTAATCCATCATGTTAAGTCACACTCAGAGGGCCAGAGTCCTAAGAACTTGTCGATTAAGGCATACTGTCTCATGAAATAGGTGTGATCAACTACCCTTGTCGAGCTAATGAGATATCTAGGGGGTTTTGCGACTGAGGAATGCATTTACCAGGTTCCCATCCATGAGATTCCTTTGGATGAGATGTTCTTGGCTCCACATCCATTGCTTTTATGAGCCCCTATTCTCTTGTTAGGAGTTTCTCTCTTAGGTGCGACGACGGCTCAAAGGTAGGCCGATTGGATCTTGTTCTCACCCTATCATTGGTTGCTACATTGTTGTACGAGGGGGGTCCCCCCCCCCTTTCCAGACTAATCCTGTCTTCTCAGTCCCCGGGATCTAACCATACCAGCGTTGTCCAGGCGGCAGATTAAAAAACAGGTAGGTGAGGACATGCAACGAATTGAAGACGAAGCGTTACAAAGCGCTAGGGTTTCCTTATGAGCAGGATGTATTAGCTATATGTATCAATATTGTTAAACATTGATTGATAGATGCATAAAATTAAATTGGATTTGGAGTTTTTAATTTCAACACATGGTTAGTTATTCCACAATGTTGAATAATAATGCTAGTTTAAATTGATGAAAAAATGTGTAGTGGTCATTGCAAATTGCAAGGTGAACCTTATCTTACTTTCAATTCTTAATGTACAATTCACAAAATTCCATATTATTATTATTATTATGTTAGAGAAAAATGACTATGTACATCTTGGATTCATTTCTTGAATTTCAACACATGGTTTACTACCCATTAGTATCCAATTCTATCAAGAATTAGATTTATTATAACATATGTAGTTACAATTCCAAGGTTGTTCACATTTGTTGCAACATTGAGTTCAACTTACCTTATTTTTGTTTTGTATAGGTTAATAACGAACAAATGCTCACATAATATATTTTTTCTTTCAATTGTAACACATGCTTACCTACATCATGATCTCGAACTCTAGTAGCATTTACAATGATTATATGCTATACACTACCCCTTGCAATTCCCTTCATATTACCTGTAATTATTAACAACTTCCCCTATTTTTATTCTGTCTACTTTATTGAAGGATAAATATGCATATAAATTATATCATATAATTTAATTTCAACACCTATACAAATATCTAATGGGGTCCAATTCTAGCACAAATTAGAGATATTATAACTTGTTTACTGACCATTTTAAGGCCCTTGACCTTCCCTACAACATATAACAACTTAAATTTTAAGGTTAAGGTTAACATCTTAACATTAACAATTTAATTTTTATGGTAGATATCTATCCAAGGTCAAGGATACACTCAAAATGAGCCATACATATGTCTATCAAGCATTGCCAAAGGACTAGGATACCTAGCACTCTCCTAGCTAGGTGAAAACATTTAAAATATTCTTTACTATTCATTGCAACCCCTTCACCTTGAGAACCTAACATATTCCCATATATTTATTGTGTCCATATTACTAGTAGATGAATAAGAATATCTTATATCTAGTTGTTGTATTTCAACACATAGTTAGCTACCCATGCAATGTCCAATAATAGTAACAAGTAGTTCAATTATAATATGTGTAGTGTCCATTTCAAGTCATTCACCTTACCTTCAACACTTAGCAAATTCCCATTAATTTATTGTGTCCACATTACTAATAGGTGAATCCTCATAGATTAGAGTCGATCCTTGAATTTCAGTGCATGGTTAGCTAATTCATGATGTCTAGTTATAGAAGAAATTATGTCTAATAAGATATTGATGGATGATTTAAATGAATCTCATCTTACTTAATTTTATTAATAGATTCCCTAATTATTTTATGTCTATGTTACAAATGAAAAAATATGCACATCTTGTTGGAGCAAGATATTTTGGGGCAAGTTTTGGGAATCACACAAGATAAAACCACATGATAAGTCAACTAAGGAGAAGTGTGCATAGAGGAAAGGAAGAAAGTTAGCGCATTTGTAGGATTCATCCCATGTGGAAGACATAAATTAGCTAGAGGTAGTTAGGCGTTTTGGCCCATTTTGTAATGCATTGAGGCCTAGAATAAATCTATAAATATGTATGGGTTTTGGGTAGAAGTTAGCTATGGAAATTCTAGAGTGGATGAGCTAGGAAAAGACTAGTTGCTAGGTGAAAATTTCATATTTTTGAGGTTAGACAAGAGAGATATGAGGAGAGAGGAGAGTTGTATGACAAAACGAGCAAAGTGTGCACTACATCCATGGATGACTAGGGATTTTTAGGTAGAATTGATGTATGTTATTGAGTCCAATGCACACGTGTTTTAAGGAATGAATATGAATGCATAATATAAGAATCCAATCATTGTGTACGTATCCCAGTTGGGGTGAACCACATTAAATTCTTGTGTTCTGATGTGTTTATTGTCATGATGTGTTGGCTTACTCTATTTATTGGACACATCTGCTTAAGGGTTAATATGAATATATATCAGATGGTTTCACACACATGTTGAATGATTAAGCAAGATGAATCTGTCATGCATTATTATGTTGTTATGATTCCACACACAAGGTATATTTCATACTAAATGAATGCTAAGTCAGAATGAATGTTGGAACGACCCATATTCCCTTAATGACTATGAAATCCTGGTTATTGCATCCCCCATAGGTATCTCGTGCGATACTTACCTAATTGCGGATGATGCCAAAAGCGACGATATATTTATGTTTTTTTTTTCTGAAATAATGTTGAACCTAGAGTCTTCCCATTGTGCCCCAAAAAATGGTTCCTTTGTTGGGACCGAAATCTGTGACTGAGGGGGATTTCGAGACCTACTAAGGAGGAGATTAGACAATGGTTGGATACGAAGGAGATCAATTTTTATGTAGATCAGAACAATAATTCATGGATCGGTCGAGAGAAATGGCTACAAAATTATGTGTTTACATATTTGCATGAAATTTTCTTTGCTGATTTTTTGAATATTTACGTAGAGTGGATCCAGAGATTAGTTCAACAGATCAAAATATTTTTCACTGTTATTCTAAGAAATTGGACTTATGAATTAATTTGGAAATTCAGTACTATAAGAAATCAGGTATCACACGCAGTCGATTACTGGCTGGAAAGTGTGTTGGGAGGTTACATTATTGAAGTTTCCATAGATTGTACTCAGTTGTATAGTGTTGTTGAAAGGGGTTTATTTAAGGGAACGCATAGGAGATACTTGAAGATGATATCTACTTGGATTAATATGTTATTGTGTGACAAGTAATTATCAAGATGAAATCTGGTTTCCCTAGTAGCAAACTGTCACCGCACTCATAGAAGGAATGAAGAACAAATGGGATGCAAATTTCGATAGAACAAGATGGTGTGACAAATGAAGAGATTGGAGTATTGCATAGTGGTAAGATATTTTGACCAAATAAGAAGATGATTGTGGTTGAGAGAGAGGGGAAGCATAGTGGGATTGAAGAAACAAACACTGGTGTGATACTCCATACTGAAGGAATTTTGCACACAGAAGAAAAGATCATTCAGATCAGTCCGATAGAAGAAAATCCCACTCAAATGAAGCTCTACATCAAACCCATGACCCTATGTGCATTTCCAAGAACCTAGGTAAGATCATAATCTTTCGCAATTTTATTTAGTGAAGGAAGTAAAGATAGTAAAAGTAGTAAGAGTAGTGAAAGTAGTATGCCAAGTTAGAATCAGTTAGTCTTATCAAGAAATAATATCRCGCAAAACACGATGGCAGGGGTAGATCCTACTTTAAGAATTATTGTCTTCCATGGAGTGGGGACAAAGGATCGAGAACAACATTTGTTCATTGTTTAGATAATATAGACTATGAATAACTTGAAATATTATGATGCAAATATTGCGCAATTGGAAACGACATTTAGAGATCACACATTACTATGGTACATGAAATATCAGACTACGACACATGTGGGACAGACTAGAATATTGGTATAGGTAAGACAATATCTATTGAAAGAGTTTCAGAAACCTAATTTTGAGTTGCAATGCATTACACTAATAAAGGAGATCAAGAATATAGTGAATGAATTAGTGTGGGACCATGAGCAAAGATTCAATATATTGAAGGATCGATTGATATTCTAAATTCCATATGAACAACATAGTGAGTGATTTATTGCAGGAATGTTGTCGGGTATATTTTTTCCTTTGACGGAACACAATATTCTATCTCATTCGAATGTTGTAGGAATTTACATGAAATTAGAAGCATCCTCGGCAGGAGAAAATGGTGCAGGGAAGGCTGAAGTTCAATCGTAGTTAGCAGTGGTGACTATTTAGTTTTAGGAAGTTGCGAAAGGAAAAGAGAAATGTGAGGAGTTCTGGTGTATCACATGTACAATAGGAGGTCATCATAAGGATTAATATCCATATCTTCAACACTATTTGAATACATGATCTTTGAATCCACTAGGGGTATGGTGAGAGATTTACAAAATGATGGGTCATCACCCTACTACTTTCCCATTGATGCAAAAGTATCAGAGTATTGTGAAAACCCTATTTTATAACTTTGGAAAGTCTTTCATACATGAAAAGAAGGATTGTTGTGTATTTGATTTGATGAGAGAGCATATTGCAGATGCCTACAAAGTCCAGGGAGAAGAATCTGAAGTAAGAGCTCTACAGTATAATACTCCAAGCGGTTGTAATCAAGGAGAATTCGGTAGAGGAAGAGGACCAATTATATTTTGTAGATGAAATCATCCTGGAAATTTGGTGCGACTTCTTGAATCCTTGAAAAACATGTACATATTGCAGAAAACTAGACCATGCAATACAGGATTTTCCACAACTGATCGCAAAGTGAAAATAAAATAGGAGCCCGAATATACAGATGATAGGAACATATTTGCACGATGAACAATACAAGATAAAAATGGTTACACGCAAAGGAAAGAGAAACATATTTGATTTAACATATCAAGTAAATAGGAGCCACCAATGGGTCAGAAAAGCAATATGACTTCTTTCATTATTTGACCCTAGAAAAGAGAAAGAGACGTATACACGAGCAAGGAAGGAAAAATAGGAGAAGAATGGATAGCATCAACTTCAACCGCACCACCTTTGTATGAAATACCACCAGTATATGATATGCCACTAGTCTACCACCATTCATAAAGCAACGTTGATAAGGTAAGAAATTTGAATATTTTTCTAAAAAAAATTTTAGAGCTAACTAAAGATGAGTCTATTTTGAGTATGTTTTGCAGAATTATTGACCCTTGCACCTATAAGAAATAGGTACCTATCAAACATAAAGAAGTTAACCAAGTGCATTGGAAGAAGCACATGAATAGGGAGTTTCAACTCAATGCGCAAATAGGAAGCTATGTGATGGGAAATATTATTTTGTATCTAGGCTCTGATGTGAATGTTATCTCGAAGAAGACCTTGAAAATGATGGGTAATTCAAAGTTGATACGGTATCCTATTTATTTGAGTTAGAAAACGAGCATAATATTGTTCCAATTGGAACACTAATAGTGGTAAGTGTTAGTATTGATGGAATGTGAATCTTGACGGAATTTGAAGTAATGAAGATAGTATATGGTAGCACCCCTTACCTAGCACTAATTGGAGTTGATTGGGCCTTTTAAAACCAGAMTATCATTGATATAAAGAAGAAAMAAATTATATTTGAAGTACAMCAATTGAAGGTTATTGTGCCATTAGACGCTATTGAAGGAAGAAGATACATATAACCACTAAAGGAAAATAGATCAACARCTTGTATAATATGACTACGCGGATGGATGATTATGTGAATCCTACAGCCAATAGTGTACTTAATTMTATAAGTATAGTTCATTCACATCATATTCAAAAGAATCTTTGGATAATTGGACATAGAGATTGCATGAAGTGTGAAGAAGGAAATGTGCTCGGATTCCCGAGGCATTGTAATGGATTGGAACTGAGGTATGTGATCCTCCAACGTATGACGAACTAACCAATGTAGCTTCTTTTATAATATAATTTGAATTACAAATATCATATTAGAAAATATTACTATCTTTATACATTACGCTCAAAGAAACCTCGACAAGATGGCGGGTTGCGCATAAGGAGAGAGTAAGATATTGGTAACAGTGAAAAATTCTATTACAAGTCAAGTTAGGGGAAAAAGAATGAAGTTACCATGCAAAAGTATACATGATTAAGTTGTCTCATGGAGCATGTTACATAATAAATTGCAACATGGAATAAATTTGCTAATAAAAAATGGACACACTTTTTTGTATACACCTTGGACACAATCCCAAAGAATTGGTACTTGGACCTGGAAGTACGCAAAGAAACTACAAACTCCGAAGAATTAAATCATAATTTCAAGGTAACTTTTATATTTGAGGATGATGCTCCATTGATTGAATCATATTTGTAGGTTATCTAGAACACGATTTTTTCATTAGAAGACTCAATATAACTAGTACTTGTATGCAGCAGACATATAACTACCACAACAATTGAGGACGTTTTGCACTGTTATAATTTTCATGAAGATGACCAAGAGGAGGACGAAGATCAACAAAATGTACAAATAGAAGAAACTGAAGGAGAACATGCAATAGAAGTTCCACAACATGAATATGTCGTGTATGCAAAACCATTAAGAATGCACAGAGTAAATATTGGTACATCAGATAATTTGGTGTTTGCGAACATAGGAGACTATTGGAATGATGAAACTATTGAGAATATAGTTGATTTACTACATCAGTATCAAGACATATTTCCAAATAGGTTAAAATCATGAATATGGGTAATAGTTTTGTGCGAATCGGGTCTCCAAAATTCATAGCGGCATTTTTTCTGCTGAAAAAATGTTGTTAGGAATTTTTTCGATCGAAAATTTGCATGTCAAATTGAACGACACCCTGACGACACCCTCAAAAATTCATGTCCAAAATTTTTCGAACAAATTTTTTTCTTGTGGTAAGAATATTTCGGCCGAAAGGTTTATTTTTAACGAATTGCATTAAAAACTAGGTTTTGGCCGAAATAATATTTCCGCCGAAAACCTGAAAATGGAATTGTTTGCAGGAAACTGCAAATTCTCTCCAACTTACTTGATCTTTGGAGGTAACAGACTCCCACTAATACTCATAATTTAGTTTCAGAATTGATACCAACATTTTTAAAATTGAATCTACTTTTATTGGATATAATCTATTTTCATTTTCATTGTTTTTATGTAATTTTATTTAATTTTATAAAAAAATTCACTGCATAATATTTTTAGGTGATATTATGATTCAGTGAAATGAAAAATCCATATCTCTAAAAAAACAAGGTGGAAAATTATGGAAAATATATATTCATAATCCTTAAATTGTTCTCTTCAAAAAGGTATTTTTATATTTTACTTTTACTTAAAAATTAAGATAGATACATGGTGGGCGAAAACATGTGTTAAAATATGTAACATTTTCAGATTGGTCAAGTTTAAAAATTTCTAGAAATTATAATATTCATTTGTTATATTCAAAACTATAGTAATCACAAAATAGACTCTCTATAGATTGTTGCAGTATATTTCATTTGTCAATTTTTTTTTTTTAATAATGGATACATTGTTGGGGGAAAAAAACTCATTATCTTTCCCTTCATTTTTAAGTAACATACTATCAAACAATTGCCAAATTGACATATCAAATCTAAAAAAAGTATTGAAAAATAGTAAAATTCTAAATAAAAAAAGGACTTTTTTTTACTGGAAGTTGAAGAACCTATTAAAATAAAATAAAAATTCGCATAAAGAAAACAAAAGTGTTACCCATCTTCATGATTTTACCCAATACGTTTTCAGAGATGAAAGGGATTATTGGGGAGTTAGCAGAGATTAATATCCCCTTGAAGCCAAATCCTAAGCTAGTGAAGCAGAGACCATACAAATTAGACCTGATGTATAAGCAAAATGTGAAATTAGAGATACATAGGATATTGGATACAGGTCAGTTTGGACTGAGATATCTGGTCAATAAGACAATGTTTGGGGGGGGAGAAACGTAATGTGAGTTGAGATGACTAGGAATTGAGGATTCCATTAGTGATATGCACTTATAGGACTATAATTAATAATATGAAGGGAGATAGCCCATTCAGAACAATGCATCTCCAAGAAATTGTTATGCCTATGGAATTCACAATACCAAGCCTGCGTGTTACGGTGCTGGCAGAGCTTACATATTTTAGCGCAGTGGAGAAGAGACTATCAAAGCTAGTACAGTTGGAAAAAGACTGGTTTTTTGCAGGTTTGCATAAAAAAATTAAGAAAGAACATGAGAAATCATGGAATGACAAGAAAATTAAAGAAAAGAAGTTACAGGAAAGAGACTTAGTTTTTCTCTATGACAACAAGTTTTTGCAGTGCCATGGAAAGTTTCAGATTCATTGGTTAGGTCCATATGTGATCAGATTTGTGACAGTTGCAGGTGTTGTTCAATTGGAGAAACTAAATGGAGAATTTCTGGAAGGACTAGGTAATGGTAGTAGGTTGAAATGTTATAGGGATGGTCGTACTTTCACCCACTAGTATGAGTATGCAGTATGTGTACCATAGAACTTCTATTATAGTATATTATAGAAATAAAAATAAACTAAGAAAATAAATAAAATAATTTGAAGGTTGAAGTGATGCATAAGATTAAATGAGTAAGGAAATAAAGCCAAAAAATGTTTCAAAGATGTAGAAAGAGGAAGGAATTGTGTGAAGGAAGGAGGAGTGAAGTGAAAAGGAGATCTGAGCAGAGGGGGAGGAAATGCATTAAAAATAAGACATAATCAAACAAGCATTAAAGAGATATCATAATGTTGAAGTAGTGGATATGTGTAGTCATAAATGGAAAGCGGCAATGATATTGTGACAGACTGGAAATATCTAGACCATGATCCGCCGAATAATTTGAATTTATTGGAGAGTATGGAAAGAATTAAATCAGAGTAAAAGTTTGATCAACCTACATGTTTCGGGGGAAATAAGGGAAACTAACAATTTGCGACAAGTTATAAAATAAATTGAGGGGTCGACGAAAAATATTTATTGTCGTTCGGGAGTAGCGAGAGAAGAGAACCGAGAAAACACACATGGAGCCAAAGGAGTTAGTTGTTGAAGGAAGTGTGTTGTAGAGAGACATGGAACCACCCAAGGTAGAAATGACATAAGCATCAGGAAAGAGGAAACAATGCAGTAAGCCACTAGTATCACCTATACAAGAAGAAACCCAAGGAGCTTCTGAGTCAGAGCCGAGTTCAACAAACTTTCCGAAGGATTATATACTACCCAGAAAACCAACAACGAAGCCAATTAGGTTACAAAGGAAGAAAAGTATGATCTCGTGGAGCCATAAATTCCACTAGGTGTAATCGTTGGAGAATATATGTTAAGCACAATGGGAAATATGAAGTTTCCATATCACGACCTATCATATGCGAATAATATATCGGAGTTAGCATGAAAGAAACATATGAGGACAATCATTTTCATAGAGACATCATTTATCCTAGTTGAGCCAAGGGATTTGGCAGCAACATTGGAGAAATAAAGGATTTTGAGCTTGTTAGAGATCCTTCACTTTGGTAGGAGTGTTGACATAAAATCTTGTGTTAAAATTTTGTTAAGTTGTGTCCATGGAGGATATCCATGGCTGGAAATAGTTGTGTCCATAGATACAAAGTTGATTGCGTGAATAGCAGGATTTCCAATGGTAGGGGAGGAACCATCACCACTTTTTACATATAAGCAAATGCAAAATCTTTGTTGGAGATGATAAAAGATAAGTTTTATATGTATAGAGGAGCACGCACGATGGATGTAGCGAGTATCAAGATGATGGCATCAGGTTTTTTATGCAAGTATTGTATTTAAAATTGTTGAGGAAGTCTCGCAAGGATAATATGTCGACAAGTGTGATAGAAGTAGTAGATAAGTGCATAGAAGGAATACAAATAAATTGGGAAACATTCCTATTCAATTGTTTTTTGATGGATTGCAGAGAGGCACAATACAAGGGAATAGAATTCCACTATGCATGGTTTGTAATATCGATAACATTAGTGGCTTGCAGGGAGCCGAAAGACACACAATTTCTATCAACTATGAACAAACCATGTTTGGCAGCCAGATACCCTAACTTTTTACACACTACAAAAAAGGAGAGACACATGGATAAAAATATTGTGTTTTACAAATAAAATAATGTAATTCGATAATGCATTCAATATACATCGCGTATATTACCGCAAGTGCTGGAAGAATACAAGGGAGTTTCATTTTTGAAGTAAGGACACCATCATATGTACATTCAAGCAAAGAGGGAACCAACACAGAAATTGTTTCCCATGATATATAGGGAAACTCAATAAAAAATGGTACATATTATGGAAGATTGAGATGTTGAGTGGAAAATTCCAATAATAGAAAGAGAGAAACCAGAAACACAACACCTAGAAGTAGAAGAAGTAGGAGATGATGAAGAAGAAGAAGGATGGGGGAACCAAGCAAATGGCCCAGGTGGTACACAAAATACTATACCACAACCGTGAGAGAAGAGGAAAGACACAGATAAGGGGAAACCAATCATGTAGTTAAAGAAGAGGAAATATGTGATGGAAACGACCATTCAATCACTAATAGAGGATGACTTAGAAAAAATTGTAGATCAAATCAATGAGGCTATTGAGGAGGATTTTGAGAGAGAAGTGAAAAAGAAAGAATAAAGGCATTCAGATGTGAAAGCATAGATTTCCTCAATGTGACAGATTATGGAGACAACTGAGATTATGCCAATTAAAACAAGAGAAAAAGAGAATATAGAGAGTACGAAGAAGACCACAAAGGTGTAATCGATGACATCTCACCCATCAAAAACATCAGGAGAGCGTAAAGTAATGAATTTATCAATTGAGCATTAGATTTCCCCTCGATAGAGATGTAGGTCAAAGCACAAGCATTAATTCATATTTCCTTAGTCTTGTTGGAGTTAGCAATGAATGTATTAAAGGGTTTGCAGATAATCATTATGTAGGAGATACATTTGTGTGCATAGTTAATGACAGTGCAATTGACCAAAGTGAAAAATGATAAGTCATCATTGAATATAGAATATATCAAAGTTATGATGGAGAAGGATGAGGTTGAACCGAGAGTAGGAAGGTTGAAAATATAGTGCAGGAAGTGTACAAACAATTTCTATAGATTCCAAAGGAAGATGATACTCAATCGGAGGACCAAGTGTTGAATATTAGTGAAGCCATTCATGGATTC
>SNQJ01S0045844.1:54683-65352 GCA_010110895.2 Picea sitchensis
CACTATTTCATGGATTGTAGTAGATTTAGTGGCTCCTTAAAATGAGTTTGTTGTTGAAACAAATCAAGGAATGTAATTAGTTTATAAACTGTTTGAGAGCTGCTATATCCATGTACACCTATACAGGCAAACAATTTTGAGAGAGGTTGAGTGTGCATAAGTCTTGTTTCGCCGATGTAATATCTCCCTTGAATCATAAATAAACCAAATATCATTGTTTCCTGAATATTTTTCCACCATTTGGTGTATTGTAGTACATTTACTGGCTCCTTAAAATGAGTTTGTTGTTGAAACAAATCACGGAATGTAATTAGTTTATAAATTGTTTGAGAGCTGCTATATCCATGTACTCCTATACAGGCAAACAGTTTTGAGAGAGGTTGAGTGTGTATAAGTTTTGTTTGATTGAACCATAAATAAACCCAATATCATTGTTCTCTGGATATTTTTTCACTATTTGGTGGATGGTAGTAGATCTAGTGGCTCCTTAAAATGAGTTTGTTGTTCAAACAAATCACTTAATATAATTACTTTTATAAACTGTTTGAGAGCTGCTATATCCATGTGCCGCCTATACAGGCAAACAGTTTTGAGGGAAGCTGAGTGTGTGTAAGACTTGTTTAGCTGATGTAATATCTCCCTTGAACCATAAATAAACCTAATAACATTATTCCCTAGATATTTTCGAATATAATGTTTTACGACATAAAAATTGTTGTTTTCAATTTGTATAATTGCTATTAACTCTGTGATATATTTTGTGTCATCTAAATCCCATTAATTTATGCTTCAACTGCACAACAACATTGCTGATACCCATGGAAACTTTTGCGTTTAAATAATCTCGTATATATTTCAGTTTCGTATGAAAATCATGCCAACCTTGATGAATGGACGTTTTTGTAGATGCTTCAAATTCAGTATCTAACGGGAATGATGACAATGTTGACAAAATGAATTTGCGCGGAGATTGGTCTCAAATTTCCCAACGCTTTTACTTATCATTTACCATATATATCATTTATATGGTCACAAGTGTTATTGATCTAAACTAGGAGATTTTGTTTAATGTAACCGTTTACTTAAACAATTTGTGAATAATGTGTATAAAGTATTTAGAGTGGAAATTTAAGTTAAAATTTAAAACTATCTATAGATTGATTTAGAAAAGAAAATAAATTTACGTAAAGTATATAAATTATTATGAAAATAAATTGATTTAGAAAAATAAATATGTATACATATCAACTATTTATTTAGTAGAAAAAGTGAATCAATTTATTAAAACATGTTTGTTATTTTTGAGTCTTTTATTTTATATGATTTTTGCAATATTTATTTTGTTTTTTTTAAGCCAATAATTTATTAAAAAGCCAATTTTCCATTGGGTGTTAAGTCGGAGAGTCGAGACATGTGGGACAACGTCGGGATGCACCATTAATACAACCATTGGTGACCATCCCCTCAACAATTAAACGAGAATGAAACCGTGCAACATTATTCAGGAGATGAGGCCCTTCGTGCAAGTGACTAGTACAACGCACCAGCGCACTCGGAAGCTAGCCTTAATGGCCATGGCAGTCGTCTTCCTCCTCCTCTTTATCACCGGCCTCGACAGCATTGAGCGGGATTCGCTTATGCAAAGTCAAATGAAAAGTTGAATCTCGTAGAGCCATCCACCCACAGGAAACCTTGGACATCTCGAGGTTCTTCATTATGCCGAGAGCACGAGGAAAGCCACGTAGGGGCGTAGCTTGGTACAAAGTCGAATCTCACCAGCAGAGGCAGAAGAAATTCGAGCAGGCGCTCGCCATGGCTTCCTCGCGAAGACACAGGAAACCTCAAATGCCTCCAATGGCATACGTGGAAGAGATCACCCTGGATGAGGCCATGCAAAGCTATCCGGAGCTCCCTCTATTCACAGTCCTGGACAATTGGAAATCTCCCACTGATTTTTGCACTGATGACAAGATTTCGCCTTCGGGCAAACCGCTTGGCTCTAGTGCAACTCGCCTGGTAGAGGAATTCACCACCTGCTATGTTGAAGAAGAGACCCTGTCCTGCACAAAAGGAAGAAATGACTCACCCACTGGTGCGCCTATGAAGGAGGCGACTCAGCTCTTCAACCGGCCGACACATCAAGATAGCGACGCACATGGAAGGGAAGGATCAACATGGCCAATTCCCTTAGCCTCTGCTGACGACAATTGGCAGTACCAACATCCTTTCACCAATCCGGGGTACCTAGCTCTAATCTTTGATATGCAGAGACTGTTGGACGATCAGATCTTTCGCATCGCTTGAATCGACCATCGACTCAACATGTTGTTCGCTGCTCACTCCAAGACTCTCCTGAAAAGGTAATGCCCTACGTGCGCACAATCTTATGTGTTTCCAATAGGATGACAAAGGCACGGGGACGAGGACGAGTCGGCTGGATAAAAGGTTCAGTGATGTTCTTAATTAGCAATCTATTTTTGTTTTCGAACCAGATTTTCGCTGAGTTAGATCTTAGTTTTGTTGCAACTAGGTTTTCAGTACACAGACTGAACTTAATGGCTAGGCATCCTGGTTTCCTTCGGACAAGACTGGACTCTGATAGTTTTCTTTGCTTGGAAACAAATGGCATAAAATGCCCAACTGTCTCGGTTTCCTGCTTAGGCAGGACAACTGGCATCGTAAATAGACTCTGTAACTCGACAATGATAATATAACAGATTCTTCCCTTTTTACTTATAAAATATATATATATATATTAGAAAGCCAATTTATGATCTTTATATAGTAAAATAGGTAAATTAATACATGGTGATATACTAAAGATGCTTTAAGAAGATGGAATGGGTAAGCTTTGTAATAGTTTTTAATAGATAGACTAATAAATGGTGATATATTAAAGATGTTTTATGAAGATGGCATGATGACATACTAAATATGATTTATGAAGATGGCATGAGTAATCTTTGCAGTATATTTTAATAGGTAGATTAATAAATGGTAGTATATTAAATATGGTTTATGAAGATGGTTGAATGTGATAACCTTTCGAGTATTTTTAGTAGTTTTGTAAAGAATCACAGAAAAAGTGTACTTATTTTTTATATTTAGTTATTTTTTCATTGAATTGTTAGAGTATATTTTAATAGGTAGATTAACAAATGGTAGTATATTAAATATGGTTTATGAAGATGCCTGAATGCGATAAGCTTTCGAGTATTTTTAGTAGTTTTTTAAAGAATCACAGAAAAAGTGTACTTATTTTTTATATTTAGTTATTTTTTCATTGAATTATTAGAGTACGCTTAACAATTATGCAAGATTTTCTATCTGGTTGACTTGTTAGAGCAAGTTTGATTACAAATTTTTATATAAACTTTAGCTGCAGTAAGTTAGTGACAATTTTATTTTGGGAAAAGACATACTTTTAACAAAAAAACGACTTCTTTGCTTGAAGTAGTATTTTTCTAGGTATTTTCTGATTTTTTTAGTTTAGTATTATTTGCACAAAATAATGACTTCACATGCACCATATTCTCGTATCACGATATTCTAGTATCTAAAGATATTGTTGAGTTTGGTTATGTAAAATGTAATCCTATGTTATACTTTTGTTCTCCCAATTTAATTTTTAAGTTTATGTTGATTTCATATCATATAGTTGAGTAGGTTTGTGATTGAGTATTGAAGATGCTCCCATGATAAGTTTGTGATTGAGCATTGAATATGTCCCCATAATATGCACATGAAAATTTCTGAGGTATTGTAAAGGTAAAATACTTGGAATGACTTTACATTCTATGTGCTCCTTTGAATTCACAATGTTATATTTTCATACATTTTATTTATAGCTTTGAAATAAATAATAAATTCTTCTATCACCTAGTTATATTATGCATTTGAAATGACCACACATTCTCTTGCCACCTCCACTATAATATGAGGGTGGGGGAGAATGTGTGCATTTAAGTGGGGGAAATGTGCATTTCAAATGGACACTTTTCCCCACATGCCCACCATGATATGGGAGAGAAAATGTGCATTTACATGAGGATGGGGTGTAGATGGTAGGAGAAAGTGTGTCTAGAAGAATGTATGAACACTTCTTCTTACCACCCAAATAATTGTTTTCTGTGGTTAATAATGTGATCTATGACATTAATATCTAATTATTTATTATTGAATGAATTGAATGGTTATATGTAGAACTTTCTAAATTTATGAGTTTCAATTAAAGTCTAACTCTTTTTTATCTAATAAATTTAAGGGTTGTATGTGAAACTTTCTCTAAGCTAATGAATTTCAAGTAACACTTTGTTCCAACAGTTTTGTTTTCTTCTAAATCTATGCACATTTGATAAAATATATGATTCTCAAAATACATAAAAATAAATAAATTTTCGTTTATGATATAAACATTTTCTTCTCATAAATGAAAAGTAATTTGCTCGAAATTTATATAAACAAAATGTCATTTAAATACTTGCCCATACCTGGAAACAAGGCTAATCAATAATTAGTTTTAATCAAAGCTTTAATGATTTACAATGACATACTAGGGTTATAATATCAAATCGTCACATTAAATATTTTTAATTACNATCCATTACTTAAAAAAATATGTATTAAAATATATAATTGATTAAAGAAAAGGTCATGATAATTTAGTGATAAATTTTTTAATTAAAAAAATATGTATTAAAATATATAATTGAATAAAGAAAAGGTCATGATAATTTAGTGATTAATTTTTTAATTAATTTTTTTTCATGTATTAATAATTTGAAAGATCTAATTGATTAAAGAGAAAGTGATTATGATTATATTAGTAAAAGTTTTTCATTAAAATTATTTTTGTATAAAAAATATAGAAATACTTATACAAAACAAATAAAAAGAGCATTATTACAATGCTAATATTTATAAGTATCAAGATTGTTAAACATTGATGGATAGATGAATAAAAATATATTGGATTTGGGGTTTTGAATTTCAGCACATGTACATCTAATATTAAATATTATTAATATTTTTGTGTTACAGAAAAATGAGTATGAACATCTTGGATTTATTTCTTGAATTTCAACACATTGTTAACTACCCAATAATGTTCGATTCTCTCAAAAATTATTAGACAGACTATAAGATATGTAGTTACAATTTGAAGGCCCTTCACATTTGTTGCACCATTGCGTTCAACTTACCTTATTTTTGTTTTGTATATGTTAACAAACGAATCCACACATGATATACTTTTTCATTGAATTATAGCACATGCTTACCTACCTCATGATCTCCAATTCTAGTAGCAATTACAATGATTATATATTACATACTATCCTTTGAAATGCCCTTCACCTTACTTGTAATGCTTAATAACTTCTCCTATTTTTATTGTGTCTATGTTATTGAAGGATGAATAATTAAATAGATATCTAGTGGTGTTCAATTCTATTACACATTAGAGAAATTATAATTTTTTTAGTGATTAACTCAAAGCCATTAGAGAAATTATAATTTTTTTTAGTGATTAACTCAAAGCCATTGACCTTCCCTACAACATATAACAACTTAAATGTTAATTTTAAGGTTAAGATATTAACATTAACAACTTAATTTTTATGTTAAGGTTAAGATATTAACATTAACAACTTAATTTTTATGGTAGATATCTATACAACGTCAAGCAATTTTTATGATAGATATCTATCCAAGGTCAAGCATGCATTCAAACTAAGCCATCCATATGTCTATCAATAATTGGCAAAGGATTAGGATACCCAACACTCTCCTAGATAGGTGAAAATATTTAACATATTGTTTATTGTCCATTTGAACCCCTTCACCTAGAACACCTAACATATTCCCATATATTTACTGTGTCTATATTACTAGTAGATGAATAAGAATAGATTGGATCTAGTAGTTGTATTTCAACCCATGGTTAGCTACTCATGCAATGTCCAATTCTAGTAACGAGTAGTTCAATTATAATACATGTAGTGTTCATTTCAAGCCATTCACGTTACCTACAACACTTAACAACTTCTCATTATTTTATTGTTTCAAAATTACTAATAGGTGAATCTGCATAATCATAATCTATTGATTGATGATTTCATGAAATTTCATCTGACTAAATTTTCTTAATAGCTTGCCTAATTTTATTGTTCCTGTGTTACAAATACACAAATATGGGCATCTTATATCAACTACCCAATTATATCATGCTCTAGCAAGAATTAGAATGATTATTTGTCTAGTGGCCATTCAAAGGCCTTTAATATTATTTGGAACACTTAACAATCCTACCTATTTTTATTATGTCTATGTCACAAATGGAAGAACATGCATAGATTGAATTATGTCCTTGAATATTAGTATATGGTTGTATACATAATAATGCTTGGTTATAACATGAATTTGATGATTCATAAGTTTTATAGTGCCCATTGCAAATCCTTTCACCTTACCTTAACAATTAAAAACTTACCATATTTTTATTGTGTATATGATATGAATGAATGAATATGCACATGTTGGATTGGGTTCTCAAATTTCAATGCATGGCTAGCTCACTCTGTTAGCTTTTGGAGTTACCACATGAGTTTTTTCACCTAGCAATGCGAGTGTTAAGTATCCTAGTCCTTTGAAAATGCTTTATAGACATTTGGATGGTTGAATTTTTTATGCAGGAACATCTACATCAACATTAAAAGAGGAGGGAAGGCTGGAGAGAAGCACATCATCCAGCGTGTGCGTGAAGATGATTTGGACTATACAAAGGGGAGCACACCTTTTTGAATTTGAATTTAATGAAAAGAAATGTAATAAATGTATGGAGTCAAGGCCATCAACAAAAGATCCTTTCAGATTTTAATCTCTTTAATGAATAGATGTATTGTACAGATCTTGAGTTTGGATCTGAGCAATTTTGCGAATGCTCATAATGTGATAGGAGAGAAGTAGGTAGGAGGGAGGGAAGGCTCGAGAAGCCCCTTCATCTATATAATTGATTTTCTTGTTCATTAGTGGGGTCGTTGTTAAAAACCACTAAAGTAGTTGTTGTTGTTGAGAACCAAGGAGCACTGTATAAATTTGTTGAAGGAGCAGAGGAGAACTACCTATATGTATGTATATTTTATGATTTGAATGAATGTAATAGAGAATCTTTGACCCAAATGTTTGGCGTTGTTGTTACTATGTTTATTTGAATGAATGGTTCATTTAAATTATTTGTTTCTATTTGTTCTTGTTCTTTTTAATGTATTTGATCATTAAACACACGAGTCTATGGAGTTAAAATAAATTTCAATTGTTTCTATTCTGAGAGCTCGTGCAAGGAGTGTCTTGAGAGAGTCAAGTTTAAATCATAGAAGCTCAAGAGAGATGACATTAAATATTCGATAGTAGTAGTGCAGAGAAAGCATAGAGCCACACAAGGAGTGTGTAGGACGAGTTGTTCTTGAACTCTTTGTGAAACAAAGAACAGTCGAGTGGAGAAGTAACAAGGTCACAAGGAATGTTCCTAAGGATTTATAACCTTGGAAGAACAAGCTCATGAGAGATAGAAACCTGAGTCTTTGAGGAGAAAAGACTTAGAAAGTTTTCTAAGTCTGAACGTCTAAAGTTCCAAGAGAGTACACAGAGGGAAGGAGGAGGTATCATATACCTGTAGAACCTAAGCTTAGGAGAGATGGAAAATAGAAGTGTCGAAGAGGGATACTTAGGAAATTCCTAAGCCCAAATGTTGCACAGAGAGAAGAAAAATGTTTCATATACCTTTGAAAGTTAATCTCTGGAGGGCCAACGACGATGACCCCTTGAAGGGAAGAGTTTCAATAAATCGACACTGAAGATCCCGTGGGATATCACCAGGGAGTTGTGGATCGTTAGATATGAGACAATTGTGCCAAGGACAGTCATCAGGGTCCTTCGACACTCAGTGTATTCAAAGGATTAAAGGAGTAAAAGAGATCCGGGATATTTAAACTCCTAAAGGATCGAAGAGACTGAGATCATTCTCCCACAACTGACAGGTCTTAAAAAATCCGTGAGGTTCGAAGGAAAGACACTTTGGGGAAGGGCTTGTGCAAATGTGGAAGAACCTCGAAGCCCGAAGGTTGGATTTCATCGCAACCGTTGATCCGAGAAGGGACACGCGTCGACAAATCATTATGTTTGGATGTAGAGTAATCCGAGAGTAAGGGGAGAAATGAGAG
Organism: Picea sitchensis; assembly: GCA_010110895.2. NCBI lineage: Eukaryota > Viridiplantae > Streptophyta > Pinopsida > Pinales > Pinaceae > Picea > Picea sitchensis. The sequence continues at coordinate 62,903 of SNQJ01S0045844.1, forward strand.
TATACCGGAGGTCGTCCAAAGCCGAATATGAGTACTCATCCCGACTAACGATTTAGGGTTAGACACGTAGAGAAATCTCGTGAGTTTGGGGTATATCACTTCAGGAGATTGAAAGGAACAATGGTTTCCAAGAGCCCTGAAGTCTTAAGCTTAGTAAATTTTGGGTTCAGTCCAAGGTCAGAGACCAAGTTCGTATGAGGAAAGGGGCCTAGCGGAGGGGGCGAGAACTTTTCGTTTAGTTTTTTATTTTTAAAGGGGAAAAGCACCAGGAAAGGGCCCACAGGTTTCAAACAACCTCCACAAAGAACTAAGGAGGGCCTCTGTAAACTAAATTTGGGGTTCAAAAATAGCCTAAGAGCCGATTCAACTCCGAAATTGATCGATCATTGACAAAGAGGTTGAGCAGACCCTGGGAGAGGCAGGGGTTTTTGTCAAGTGGTATCAAAGATATGAATTTTGTTTTGTGTGAAAGAGGGTTTTAATATGATACCATCAAGTGGTATCAGATCCATAATTTGAGATCTGTGTGAATAAATATTTGCATCATGCTGCCAAGAAGACATGGGGACAAACTTGTGACGAATCTAACAATGGAGGAGGAAATGAGGATACTTCGTGCAAGGATAGATTCCATGGAAACTGAACAAAAAAGAGCACTAGATGCAGGTGACATCAATGAGGCCGAGAGTGAAGAAGTGGAAGTTAAAGGAGCTGTAGGAGAATATGTTGTAGAAGAACACTTGTTGAGGGATGTTGTAAAACTGGGAGCCAGAGAAAAAATGGAAATAGCAATGTATGAAGGCAATTTAGATGTGGAAGAATTATTGGACTAGATAAGAGAAATGGATAAAAACTTCAACTATGAATAATTTTATGATGATAAGAAGCTAAAGCATGTTGTCACAAGAATAAAAGGGCATGCAACACTGTGGTGGGATGAAGTGCAGGATGACAGAAGAGGCAACGGAAAACAAAAAATTAAAATCTAGGACATAATGGTATCCAAGTTAAAGGCTAAATTCATACACAAGATTACCAAATAAATTTTTTCACGATGGTGCAGAACCTGAGATAGAAGGGTTTGATGGTAAAGGAGTAGACATAAGAGTTTTATAGGATGAACATCAGAGATGGTCATCGTGAAAGCGATGAGGAGAAGGTTTCAAGATACATTAATGTCCCGAGATATGAAATCCATGATGAAATTAGCATGGTGACTATGAGGACAGTTGAATATTCTTATCAGGATGCCTTGAAAGAAAAAGAGAATTTGGACAGAAAGCAAAGCCAATGAGGAAGAGGAAAAAACCCACCCAAAAGTAAGGGAATTTTCCATGACAAGACTCTGAATCCCAGAGATGATACTAGAAAGTTTCACAGTCATACAGAGAGAGGAGGAATCTCCCAAGGAAGACAGTATGATGGAAGAAACTCTTTTCCTTGAGGAAGAGGAAGAGGTAGAGGAGGAGAGGTCAAATGTTATGCATGTGGAAAGACAATACATATGTCTTGGGAATGCCCTGAGAAAAATAAAGAAGGAGGAGGAGAAACTCACATTTATGAAGCACAGAAAAGGGATGTTGAGGCAGAAGTTGTTGAAGATGGAAAGTCCCTCATGATGAGGAAAATTATCTTGAAACCTGAGAAAGAGGTGTTAGCACCAGTACAGAGAAACAATATGTTTAGGACTACTTACAATACCAAGGATAGAGTTTGCAAGGTGATAATTGATAGTGGGAGCACTGAAAATTTAGTATCCACAGAGATGGAGACTACTGCACATCCAAATCCATATAAAGTTTCATGCTTGAACAAAGGACACTAGGTAATGGTAAATAAACAATTCCAAGTTGAATTTGAAATAAGAGGATACAAGGATGATATTTTGTGTGATGTAATTCCCATGGATGTATGTCATGTTTTATTGGGAATACCATGCCAGTTTGATATAAATGTCGTATATGATGGGAGGAAAAACACCTGCACCCTAGAGAAGAATGCTCAAACCCACATGTTGCTTCCAATAGAGGATAAGAAGGTGACAGAAGAAGCCATCCCAAGCATACTTCTCATGAGTGGGAAGAAGCTCTTGAATGAAGTCAAGAAGGAACAGGACATGCAGTTTGTTGTAGTGAGAAATCCCAAAGTCATCCTTACAAGTGCTACTATGGATGATCTTCCTAAAGAAATTCAGGAACTGTTGGAAAAAAAAATTGATATAGTAGTGGATGAGTTACCTTGCTCATTTCCACCCATTAGGAGAATCAATCATCACATTAATCTTATTTCAGGAGAAAGCTTGCCAATTAAAACAACATATGGGTTGACACCTCAAGTGAATGAATAGGTCAAGAATCAAGTCCAAGATCTGTTAGAAAAGGGTTTGGTAAGGGAGAGCTTAAGCCAATGTGTAGTACCAACTGTATCGAGTCCAAAGAAGGATGGAGGAT
>SNQJ01S0045844.1:71905-85284 GCA_010110895.2 Picea sitchensis
GCATGCTTCCACAAACTTCTTACCTTTTGAGTTCTTTCTTGGATTTCAGTTCCAAGCGCCCACATAGCCTCCTCTTACTTTGCATATGTTGGAATCATCAAATCAAATTCTCAATCAACAAGACGACCATATTGGCATTCAAAATTTATCACAGATACACACTCCAGTCGCATATTCCTTCCAAATAACATTGGATTGTGCGAAGAAACATCATGTTTCCTACCTGGTCGGTCAACAGTGCCAAACACGAGAGATAGGACTACTGGATGTCTGTCGAGACAGTGCATTAAAATTTCAAACCGTTAGTTGCGAAAGTAGGGACGTTTTCAAATCTAAACAGGGAGGAATTGGACGAATAAGACAGGACAACATCCTTCCTAACAGGGCACATAAAAGTTCGAGTCATCCGCAACAAGATAGAGGAGAAGTAGAAGTAATGCTATGTCTAGTTTAGGTCAGCATTAATCACTCTTTTTTTAATAAAACATTTGTTGGAATAAGTAATAACGACAATGCCTAATTTTTATATAAGAGTCAGTATGTCAATAAATCCTGCGGGAAAGTTCTCTTGCATATTTGATTGTGCAGATAATCTCAGAAAGAAAAGAAACATCTTCTATTTTTGAAGATTGACATTGTTTGTTTAAGAATACACTCAAATATCTAATACAATGAATAAGTTTTTGTTGAATCACCATTCTTATTCCTTTTCCCTCTCTGTGATTCATTTTTTGCTTCTGATATTAGTGGAGAGTTAATTTTGTTTTGTATTTTCTAAGAAAGAGTGCACACCAAAGGAACTAGTGCGCATCTCCTTTTATAATGTGTTTTTGATGCAATTTTGCCTTTAGGGTTTATGGAAGCATGAAACAATATGTAGGGATCAGCTTTGAATAGAGGAGGCTGAGTTATAAAAAGATGATATGTCTCTCTCCCTTGTTGAGCGTAGTCTCCATCCAATGCATATTCTTAGTTGTTGATAATTCTCCCCTCACACTCAGTTCCATTGTTGCGCCCTCTCCATCTATTAATTCACCTTTCCACACTTCCTGTAAGGAACCCTGCATATTGCATGGTTTTCCTAGTTGCTAAGAAAAACACCCTCACTCAGATCACTCATGAATTGTAACAAGTGTTGCATGGCAGCTTACTCCCTCACTAAAAGTTAATTTACCCGGAAAAATTAAAAGTTAATTTGTTGAATTGATTAAAAGTAAATTAAAATTTAATTTACTAGGAAAGATTATTCTCATCTTATAGTTGCAGAACAAGATTATCCTCAACTTAATTGTATCATGGATAACTGCAAAATATGATCAGATTTATTAATTTAATACCATTTAAAATAATAGTTCAAATTAGTTTGTGGCAATTTCATAGCTAAAGAACCTCGTATGGGGTGTCAGTGGAGACCACTTGGCGCATGCAGGAGGATGGCTTATGCCAACGGGGCACAGAGCCATGTGACGGGCTCGTGCCACCGTCTGCCACCCTCCAGCGGATTTAATACGCTCTCATAACGATGGGAAAGGGTGTTAATGCACACACTTGGCCTCCACATTTTCTTATGGCTCTGTTACTGGTCTCTGTTCACTGTCTATGCTAGTGGTTTGATGGGCTTACCCTTATCTACCATGGTCGTCTTATGATAGCGTCCACTGGTCCCTGGTGGCTCCTTTCTACACCCAACCCTGCGACCTCTTCTACGTGCACCCTATGCCTAGCCATAAGCGGCATCTGAGAGGGAGGCCACGGCGGGGTTCTCCCTGGAAACCTCGGCGGCCCTCAATTTCATCGCCTGCTCTGCCTCCCACTGGCTCTTCCCTTCACCTCCAGATCGCGCCTCACAGCAATACCCCTCCCGTTCCGCCGACAACAAGCATCAATGGCCTAGAAATTATTCCTCGGCCGCCATGCTCATCTTTGCGTCTCCTCCTCGCTCCACCTGTGAATGAACCGACCCATTCCCCATGCTTTTCTTTTCCAAGAGACTTAGGAGATGAGCAACCACCTTCTACACGGAAGCCTGGGAATTCCGGGCTCCCCTCCTTTGATACCACTAATGGCGAGCAGGTAAAAGATAATTTAGCCATCCTCTACGGCCTCGTCTTCGAACTCCGCCAGGGGGTAGAGGATCTGCAATTTCGGCTACAACTTACAAATGAAAAGGTAGCGCTCTTCCTTGAGCTCCTATCCTCGATGCATGCGACTCTCCTCTCGACCCCGAAAGAGGCGACCTCTAGGCAGGAACCTGAAGCAGATACCACCGAAAGAGAGGTCAAGGTGCGTGCGACTTCGAAGCAGGAACCTGGGGCAGCTACCACTGTTGGGGATATCACAATGCAGTGTGTAGCAGGGTCGGAATTAGAACGGGCGGGGAGCGCGACCATGGCTGAGGAGGACACCGCGAGGCACGACCTCGGAAGTCCGACCAAGGAGGATTCGAGATGCAGTGGGGGGAAGGGACGACAGTTGTCAAAGAGGAACCATGGACAGGAGATCTCAACGCCACCTGGCCAGGTTACATGTCATGCGTCTAGGCTCTTGTTGTTTTAGAAGTCATGTCATCTAGTTTGTCGTTTTTATGGATGTCCACGCTGTCTGAGACACTACTTTTTATAGTTTATTACTATGCTTATGCTGACTAATTTGCTGACTGGGCTGGTTTCCCCTCTGTTGGGGCAGCCCAGTAATTACAGCAGGACCATCACTGTATTTTGGAACTCATTTTTGCCTCTAAAAGGATCTTAATATATTAAACTCTTACTTACAAAAAAAAAATTCATAGCTAAAGAATATATCGCCACAACCAAATTCTATCAATGCTTTCTTTTTATTTATTTTTCAACATTGTAGTTTCTCTTAATCTTGTTCATGTTCTTCTATTTTTACTAATTAAATATATTTAAAAAATGAATATTTATTACATATAATCAACCCTTTAATACAAATACAAATAAATCGAATATTTCTTATTAGCGAGAGCTATTTCTATTTTGATGATTTCGCTTTCTTTCTGGTTGCTTTTGTTAGTTGTTTTTCTGAAAATTTCTAGGTGTCCGTGTGTGTTCATGTTCTGCTATTTTACTAATTAAATATATTTAAAAATGAATATTTATTATACATAATCAACCCTTTAATACAAATACAAATAAATCGAATATTTCTTATTAGCGAGAGCTATTTCTATTTTGATGATTTCGCTTTCTTCTCGTTGCTTTTGTTGTTGTTGTTTCTCAAAATTTCTGTGTGTCCTGTTAGGGACTCACGAAGCTCACATTTATAATCATGCTTATGTATCACTAGTCCTAATGAGTGCTTCATTCCATACTTAGCCACTTTTTCCATCGTGGGTTCCCGGGATGGCTAAAATTTCAATTTCTATTATTCCTTTGTCCCTCCAAACAACAATCAAGTTCTACGATATACAAATTGACAATGGATTCAGGCTTATATTATAAATTTTGAAGAAGCCTTAAGAAGTAATTTAGTTATAAAAATAAAAAGATTATTTTATATTATTAAGGGTTGGTCATGCTAAAATGAAATGTTCATAATACCATTAAATTTAATTAGCATAATTATTACTTTATTTTCTTAAAATTTAACTTGTGAATTACTATATCAAGATTCCATATAACCATTCTCTTACATATTTTAATAATCTTTAAAAATTTAAACTTTATGGTCTAAAGTTCCATTTATAACCATTAGGGATACATTTTAAAAAAATCTAGATATTTATTTTAATTTTCAACATGTATTTTGTTAAAAATAATTTTAATTATTCAAATTAAAATGAATAAATTTTTATAATACTTTTATTTATTAATAATTTATTATAAAATTATCTTAATTTATAAGAATATAAAATTTAATATAATTGTGTTTTTTAATGTTTTCTAAAGTTCAATTTGAAATTTTTAACTAATTTTTTAAAGTTTATGCTAAATAAATTATGAGTAAAAATCATTATTAATTTTGAATAATTTGTTTTTTAATTTAAATTTCAAATAAAATTAACAAAATTTGAAAATAATAATATAATTTTTAAGTTTTCAAAAAACTATAATCTTTACTTTTTATTGATGGCTAACAAACTTTCTCATCTAAATAAACTTGGTTGTATTTTTTTGTGTGATATTTAATAAACTTTGAATGGGATAAAAAAATTGTATTTATTATTATTATATTTTGATGTTTGTATTAGTAATATCAACCTCATAAATGCTTTGGGCATTTGGAGCATTTGTTAACCAAATGGCATAACAATCCACCATACTCAATTCCTCTTTCATTTGTTTTGAATGTTGTTTTCCATTCATCTCCCTCTCTCATTCGTAGATCTTATGATAACCACTTTTCATATCTATATTTGAAAATAACTTGCTCCACTGCAATCCATCATGGGTAAAGAAAATATAAAAATTCCTTTAGTGATATTGTTGATGGCTAAGGAACATTTATTCTCCATCCTCCATCCTTCTTTGGCCCCATACGCTTGTACTACACATGGGGCTTAAGCTCTCCCTTTACCAAACCCTTTTTTTAACAGATCTTTGACTTGATTCTGACCTCTTCATTCACTTGAGGTGTCATCCCATATGTTGTTTTATTTGGCAAGATTTCTCTTGAAATAAGATTAATGTGATGATTGATGCTCCTAATGGGTGGAAATGAGCAAGGTAACTCATCCACTACTATATCGTAAATTTTTCCAACAGTTCCTGAATTTCTTAAAGAAAATCATCCATAGTAGTACTTGTAAGGATGACTTTGAGATTTCTCACTACAACAAACTCCATGTCCCTGCTCCTTCTTGACTTCATTCAAGATCTTCTTCCCAATTTCAAGGCATGCTTGGATGGCTCTTTCCCTCTTCCTTTATTTATTTTCCTCTATTGGTAGCAACATGTGTTTTCTACCATTTTTCTCTAGGGTGCAGGTGTTTTTCGTCCCATCATATACGACATTTATATAAAATTGACATGGTATTCCCACAAACATGACAGACATCCATGGGAATTACATCGCACAAAATATCATCCTTGTATCCTCCTATTTAAATTCAACTTGCATTGTTTATTGATCATTACCTGGTGTCCTTTGTTCAACCATGAAAATTTATATGGATTTGAATGTGCAATTGTCTCCAACTCCAAATTATCCACCATATATGTGGATAATAAGTTATCAGTTCTCCCACTATCAATTATCACATTGCAAACTCTATCCTTGGTCTTGTAAGGCCATAAAATATATTGTTTTCCAGACTGGTGATTCCACCTCTTTTCTCGCTGTGTTTCACATAATTCTCCCCTATCATGAGGGACTTTCTGCTTTCGAACAACTTCAACATCCCTTTTTTGTGCTTCATAAATGTGAGTTTCTCCTCCTCCTCTTCTTTATTTTTTTCAAAGTATCTTCCTAAGACATATGTATTGGTCTTTCCACATGCATAACATTTGACCTCTCCTCCTCTCAGTTTCCTTTTCCTCTTCCTCAAGAAAAAAGAGTTTCTTCCACCAAGTTGTCTCCCTCTAGAGCTTCCTCATTTTTATGAGTGAATTTGGGTCTTCTCATCCTCACCCTTGGGATTCTATGCCTTGTCATGGAAAATTCCCTTAATTTTGTGTGGGATTTTTCCTCTGCCTCATTGGCTTGTCATTCAAATTCTCTTCTTCTTTCAGGGAATCCTGATAAGAATCTTCAACTATCCTCATAGTCACCATGCTAATTTCATCATGGATTTCATTTCTCAGTCCATTAATGTATCTGGAAACCTTTTCTTCGTCGCTTTCACGATGACCATCTCTCTTGTTCATCCTATAAAACTCTTATGTGTACTCTTTATTTCAAACCCTTCTCGCTCCTTTGTAAGCTCTGCACTATCATGAACATATTTATTTGGTAATCCTTGTGTATGAATTTAGCTTTTAACTTGGCTACCATTATGTCCTAGATTTTAATTCTCTATTCATTTTCGCTTCTTCTCACAACTCAAGACTTCTTCCCACCACGTTGTTGCATGCCCTTTTATTCTTGTGACAACATGCTTTAGCTTCTTATCATCATAAAATTATTCATAGTTGAAGTATCTATCTACTTTCTCTTATCCAAATTCAAACAGTTCTTCCACATCTAAATTGCCTTCATATATTGCTATTTCCAATTTTTCTCTTGCTCCCAGCCCAATTTCAACAAGCGCTCTTCTACAACATCCTCCGCTACTACTTCTTCAACTTCCACTTCTTAATTCTCTACATCATTGATGTCAATTGTGATCTAGTGTCTTTTTGTCCGGGGCTTCCATGGAATCTATCCTTGCACGAAGTATCCACATTTCCTCCTCCATTGTTGGATTCATCACAAGTTTGTCCCCATGTAATCTTGGCCGCATGATGAAAATATTTATTCACACAGATCTCAAATTATGGATCTGATACCAATTTGATGGTATCATATTAAAACCCTCTTTCACACAAAACAAAATTCATATCTTTGATACCACTTGACAAAAACCCCCTCGCCTCCTAGACCAAGCCAACCTCTCTAATAACGACGACCAATTTCAGAGTCGAATCAATTCTTAGGCTCTTGTTGAACCCAAATTTTATTTTACACAGACCCTCCTTAGTTATTTGAAACTTGTGGGCTCTTTTCCGTGCTTTTCCTTTAAAAATAAAACTAAACGCACAAGTGCTCGCCCCTCTCATAGGGCCCCTTTCCTCATAATGCATTGGTCTTTTTACCTTGGACTTAACCCGTGTTGCTACTGTGGCTCTTGGAAACCACTCTTCATTCCTTTCAATCTCCAAGTGATATAACTCGAACTCATGGGATTTCTCTACATGTCCAACCCTAAATCGACATTCGGGATGAGTAATCATATTCGGCTTGGGACGACCTCTGATATACTCTCATTTCTCCCCTTACTCTCGGATTACTCTACATCCAAACATAATGATTTGTCGACGCGTGTCCCTCTCTGGGATCAGCCAGTGGTGAAATCCACTTTCGTGCTTCGGTTTCCACATTTGCACAAGCCCTTCCCCAAAGTGTCTTTCCTTCAAACGTCGTGGATTTGTTGAGACCTCGCTTGGCCAGGAGACGAACTCGCCTCGATCCTTCTTCGGTGACTTTGAATATCCTGCATCTCTTTTACTCCTTTAATCCTTTGAATACACTGAGTGTCGAAGGACCCTGATGACTATACTTCGCACAACTATTCTAGACATGATGATCCCTAGTTTCCTGGTGATATCTCGCAAGATCTTCACTGTCGCTTCTCCAAACTCTTCCCCTCTAGGGATTATAGTGTCCAGCCCTCCTGAGCTTAACTTTCCAAGGTATATGAAACATTTTTCTCTCTCTCTCTCAAGCAACATTTGGGCTTAGGAATTAAGTATCCATCCTCAACACTTCTATCTTCCATCTCTCCTAATCTTAGGTTCTACAATTATATGATACTTCCTCCTTCCCTCTGTGAACTCTCTTGGAACTTTAGACGCTTAGGACTTAGAAAACTTTCTATGTCTTTTCTCCTCAAATAATCAGGTTTCTATCTCTCATGAGCTTGTTCTTCCAAGGTTTTAAATCCTTAGGCACATTCCTTGTGACCTTGTTACTTCTCCACTCGGCTGTTCTTTGTTTCAGAAAGAGTTCAAGAAAAATTGGTCCTACGCACTCCTTGTGTGGCTCTATGCTTCCTCTGCACTACTACTATCAAATATTTAGCGTCATCTCTCTTGAGCTTCTATGATTTAAACTTGACTCTCTCAAGACACTCCTTGCACGAGCTCTCATAATAGAAACAATTGAAATTTATTTTAACTCCATAGACTCGTGTGTTTAATGATCAAATACATTAAAAAGAACAAGAACAAGTAGAAACAAAGAATTTAAATGAACATAAACATACCATTCATTCAAATAAACATAGTAACAACAACACCAAACATTCGGGTTAAAGCTTCTCTATTCCATTCATTCAAATCATAAAATATACATACATATAGGTAGTTCTCATCTGCTTCTTCAACAAATTTATACAATTCTGGTTCTCAACAACAACAACAACTTTAGTGGTTTTTAACAACAACCCCACTGAAGGAAATGTAAAAATAAATGTATAGATGAAGGGGGCTTCTAGAGCTCTCCTTCCTACCTACTGTTCTCCTATCACATTAATGAGCATTCACAAAATTGCTCAGATCCAAACTCAAGATCTGTACAATACATCTATTCATTAAAGAGATTAAAATCTGAAAGGATGTTTTGTTGATGACCTTGACTCCATACATTTATTACATTTCTTTTCATAAAATCTCAAATTCAAAAAGGTGTGCTCCCCTTTGTATAGTCCAAATCATCTTCACGCACGCATTGTATGATGTGATTCTCTCCAGCCTGCTCTCCTCTTTTAATGCTGATGTAGATGTTCTTGCATAAAAAATTCAATTATCCAAATGTCTATAAATCATTTTCGAAGGACTAGGATACTTAACACTCGCATTGCTAGGTGAAAAAACTCATGTAGTAACTCCAAAAGATAACAGAGTGAGCTAGCCATGCATTGAAATTTGAGAACCCAATCCAACATGTGCATATGCATTCATTCATATCATATACACAATAAAAATATGGTAAGTTTTTAATTGTTAAGGTAAGGTGAAAGGATTTTCAATGGGCACTATAAAACTTATGAATAATCAAATTCATGCTATAACCAAGCATTATTATGTATACAACCTTGTACTAATATTCAAGGACATAATTCAATCTATGCATGTTCTTCCATTTGTGACATAGACATAATAAAAATAGGTAGTATTTGTTAAGGTTCCAAATACAAAGGCCTTTGGCCACTAGACAAATAATCATTCTAATTCTTGCTAGAACATGATATCATTGGGTAGTTGATCATGTGTTGAAATACTAGGATTGGATATAAGATGTCCATATTTGTGTATTTGTAACATAGGAACAATAAAATTAGGGAAGCTATTAAGAAAATTTAGTAAGGTGAAATTTCATGGAATCATCAATCAATAGATTATGCAATAGATTATGCAGATTCACCTATTAGTAATTTTGAAACAATAAAATAATGTGAAGTTGTTAAGTGTTGTAGGTAACGTGAATGGCTTGAAATGGACACTACATGTATTATAATTGAACTACTAGTTACTAGAATTGGACATTGCATGGGTAGCTAACTATGGGTTGAAATACAACTACTAGATCCAATCTATTCTTATTCATCTACTAGTAATATAGACACAAAAAATATATGGGAATATGTTAGGTGTTCTAGGTGAAGCGGTTCGAATGGACAATAAACAATATGTTAAATATTTTCACCTATCTAGGAGAGTGCTAGGTCCTAATCCTTTGCCAATTATTGATAGACATATGGATGACTCAGTTTAAATGTATGCTTGACCTTGGATAGATATCTACCATAAAAATTGCTTGACCTTGGATAGATATCTACCATAAAAATTAAGTTGTTAATGTTAATATCTTAACCTTAAAATTAACATTTAAGTTGTTATATGTTGTAGAGAAGTTCAATGACTTTGAGCTGGTCACTAAAAAAATTATAATTTCTCTAATTTGTGATAGAATTGGACAACACTAGATATCTATTTAATTATTCATCCTCTAATAACATAGACACAATAAAAATAGGAGAAGTTATTAAGCATTACAAGTAAGATGAAGGGCATTTCAAAGGATAATATGTAATATATAATCATTGTAATTGCTACTAGAATTGGAGATCATGAGGTAGGTAAGCATGTGCTATAATTCAATGAAAAAGTATATCATGTGTGGATTCGTTTGTTGTTAACATATACAAAACAAAAAATAAGGTAAGCTGAACGCAATGTTGCAACAAATGTGAAGGGCCTTGAGATTATAACTACATATCTTATAGTCTGTCTAATAATTTTTGATAGAATTGAACATTATTGGGTAGTTAACAATGTGTTGAAATTCAAGAAATAAATCCGTTCATACTCATTTTTTGTAACATAAAAATATTAATAATATTTAATATTAGATATACATGTGCTGAAATTCAAAACCAAATCCAATTTATTTTTATTCATCTATCCATCTATGTTTAACAATCTTGATACATATAAATATTAGCATTGTGCTAATGATCTTTTTATTTGTTTTGTATAAGTATTTCTAAATTTCTTATACTGAAATAATTTTAATGAAAAACTTTTACTAATATAATCATAATCACTTTCTCTTTAATCAATTAGATCTTTCAAATTATTAATACATAAAAAAAAATTAATTAAAAAAATTATCACTAAATTATCATGACCATTTCTTTAATCAATTATATATTTCAATACATATTTATACTACAAAATTTATCGCTAAATTATTGCCATTATCATGACCTTTCTTTAATCAATTACATATATAATATCATACTTTAAGTAATGGATTAAAAAAGCATAGTTAATTATAAACAATGACTTTACATCTTGTTAATCAAATGAAAAAAAAATGATAAATCAATGACTTTGCATTCCTTTGAACAAAACGACAAAGCTTTACTGTAACTAATTTGTTTGACTCAAATCTGGTCAAGGACATTATTTGAATCATCTGGAATCATCATCCTAAAGGTTGAACTGTAACTAATTGGTTCGATTCAAATCTGGTCAAGGACATTATTTGAATCATCTGGAAGCATCATCATAAAGGTTGAACTGTCACTAATTGGTTTGATTCAAATCTGGTCAAGGACATTATTTGAATCATCTGTAATCATCATCCTAAAGGTTGAACTGTAACCAATTGGTTTGATTCAAATCTGGTCAAGGACATTATTTGAATCATCTTGAAGCATCATCATAAAGGTTGAACTGTCACTAATTGGTTTGATTCAAATCTTGTCAAGGACATTATTTGAATCATCCGGAAGCATCATCATAAAGGTTGAACTCTCACCTAAGCGTTAGTACATGGAGATTGAGCCTACATTTCCTACCGGGCCAAGCCCTACTTCACTCATAGAGTTTTACATTTGTTACAAACCATTGATATCAAAACAGAGTTTTACATCTGTTACGAACCATCGATAAGCTACCAGAATCTTACGAGTCCCTTCGTTAAATGACTCTTTAATTGAAGTATGCACTTGACCGTGATGATCATACCATTTGGTACAAACGAAGTCTCTCTCTCTAAATTCCAAGGTATTCAACGAAATTAATGGATATAAACCTTAACTTGTGCAAAATCCATTTTGAAGAGCAGTAATATTACAAATTATTGAGAAATGGGGCGATCCAAAAGGAAGTCTGCTCCGGGATTCAAGATCATTGGAGATTTAAAACCCTTATGTGAGGTATGTGAGATTCAACTTATAAGAATGAAAAGTACTCAAAATCAATATAGCCATGTGGGTGAAACGGATAGCATTTAGAAGAATTATTGCATGCAAAACAGAATAGCTGAGTAATTTATGACCGATCTATGAGAAAACAGGCCGAAGCTGACAGGACAAACAGAATAGCGTTATAACGATCTGGCCCTCACCGGTTGATGGCTCACGGTCAAGTGATCCTCTGAGTGTATCAACAAGTTCAGGTTTCAAATTTCCAAGTACCAGTGTCGATGAGTTAATTCATGAAGATCGTGCTGGAATTTGAAATCAATATCCCCTCTAATTAAAGGGAACGTTTTCGTTTTTTTTAAATAAAAAAATATTTTATTATTGTGCTTTATCATAAAAAAATGTTATGTAATCAGGTTGCCACTTGTTTTGTCAAATTAGCAGAAACCGAAATAGGTAGCAGACTATAATACTTTTAGTCAATCAGCCATCTGTCAGATGAAAACCAGAGTAGGTAGCTGATTTATGTTCTTACAGACCTGTTCTAGGAAACTAAAACAAACTTTCAACTGAAAAAAAACTATAAAACTGTATCGTCGAGTACATAGAGATAGGTAGCAGACTATAATACTTTTAGTCAATCAGACATCTGTCAGATGAAAACCAGAGTAGGTAGCTGATTTATGTTCTTACAGACCTGTTCTAGGAAACTAAAACAAACTTTCAACTGGAAAAAAAAAAAAAACTATAAAACTGTATCGTCGAGTACATAGAGATGTGCAGAGATTATGCCAAATATCCATAGCAAAGAACCAGAAATTACACATTAACACATGGGGATATGTCGTCCCGATAAGGGAACGTTTTCGTTACTTTTAATTACAATTTACAATATTTGATGGTTAAAATGACACATGCATGTCAAATTCCATCCTTATGGAAGACTTTGTAGAGGAAGATACTCTTCCAGTGAGTTCATTCGATTATCAAACGGCAAGCTCAGTCGATTCAGGCGGAGATGGGCGATTTGTGGGGCAGCAGTGCTACGTCAGCCTCTTCCCTTCGATCGCATAAGGAATACCCAATCGAATACGGCGTTCTGGTATAATTTGGACCCGGGAGTTGGATACCAACCATACGCATCTGGTCATGTGCATTATCATTAAGACTACGGAGAGAAAGGTACATACCCATCATAAGATACATCGGATGTCCAGAAACATTGCATTCCACCACTGGAGCCGATCAAATTTTTTGAGTTATCAGTCGAACAGACACTGTTCTCTCCAGCAGATTCTCCCAACAGTCCGGACTTGTAATAGGCGCCTTAAAGATTATCATATAAACAATGAAGCTTCACATGTATCGAGAGACAACAAGTCGCTGGCCGAGCTAATCCATGTAGATTTGCTTTCGGGCTAGAGGAGCCGTTGACGGTTTTGAATCCATGTAGATCCTGTAAGAGATAATCCATGTACATTTGCTTTCAGGCTAGAGGAGCCGTTGACAGTTTTGAATCCAGTAAGCTTGCCATCATTGTGCCGTTATGTTCATTCGCACATTATTAAGAGCTTAAAGTTCCGCACATCGTTAAAAACTTAAAATGTTGAAATTCATTAAAGATTTTGTAACATAAAGGCTCATGTGCTATCTATAATTTCAACCGGAGGGATGTCTTCACCATCTAATTGAAAAATGCTCAAATTTGTTTCATATGAACTTAATACCAGCATCATAATTTCTTCTTCGCATCATATGAACTGAGAACCAGCATCATAATTTCTTGTTCGCATTTTTTCTGTTTGTTGTGAAGAGAAAACTACCGAATTGAAACATGCCACGACAATCAAGTAGTCTTTGAATCTCACAAGAATGTATAATGCATTATCCTGAATGTATAATGCATCAGACTTTTCCCAGACAGATTTCGAACAGGAATTGACAGAGGTTATAGAATATTCATCAAGCGTGTTCTGCTGTAGAAGATTCAACGGACATTTGAGTGAAA
>SNQJ01S0045845.1:0-13579 GCA_010110895.2 Picea sitchensis
TTATATAGGGAAATTATTTTTAGTTAGGAAAATTATTTCTTATGTTTTTTAATTTTTCCATAAATCCCTAATGCATTTTTCATATGTATATTATTATTATTATTTCCATATCTAATAAAATTGGATACATTTTTTCATTTTTCATTTTATATTTTGTTTTTTATTTCTTATTTTTTACTTCTGTTTTCTTTTAATTTTATTTTATTTTCCCATTTTCCTTTTCTTTTAATTTTATTTTATTTTCCCATTTTCCTTACTATTGTATTATATTTTGTTTATTATTTTATTTATTTGTACTCTATTATATGTGTATGTGTTTTATTTATTTATTTAATTTTGTTTAATTTTATTATTTTATTATTTTTTCAACTCTCCCATCATTTTTCATCTGGCTTCGTCCATCGGATTCACTATTTTAGTAAGCGTTAAGATAAACATTTTTTTTTCTAGGAATCCCCTCCTCCCCTCCCCAAATACCTTTAGAATGACATTACATTTTATATTATTTTTTGGGGACTTTACCCATTAGAGTGTATCCTCTCGGAACTTCGCCCCTTCGAGATCTACCATGACACAACCTCCCTCGTCTTTCCGAATCCCTACATCCCCGAATACCTTATGGGAATTTCAGGTTTAGACATATCTTTACCGAAACCCAAACTTTTCGAAATCTGAATACAAGGTTAATTATTATATTATTATACTGCCTCTGGCAATATATAGCTTTCTATCTGCCTTGACTCATATATTAATTTGTGTTGACTTAATTTATTTTTGAAGAAACCTAATGTTAAACTTAATAAAACAAAAAAAAAAATAATATTCAAAATAACTTTTTTTTTAACATCTTATTGATTGATTGATTTGAAGTGTTATTGGAAACTTCACTTTATTTGAGAATTTAAATTTAATTGGACCATTAATATTCCATATAGCTAATATCTTCGCAGGCTTACGAAATAATTGGACCATTAATATTCCATGTGGCTGATATCTTCCTGGGCTTACAAAATCTATTAGCTCGTTTTTTTTTTGTTTTTGTTTTTTTTATTTTCCCGGAAGAAAGTATCTCAATTTTATAAGAGTTTATAAAATCATTTACAAATTGCTGAAAATACCATTCCCAGATCTAACAAAAACCGGGATCGGACTGGGTCAAAAACAAAAGCTGCCAGATAACAATAAGAAACGAAATAGCCAATAGGCAAGGTTCGAATCCCATGGCAAAAACCTCTGAATAGACTCCTGCGCAGACAGCAACAGATAGAGGCAGAGAAATCAGCTGATAACAGGAGAGACAGTCACCCAAATCTCACTGGACCGATGCTTGCATAAGCAGCCTCCGATGCTCCTCAGCACAACAATGAGTGACAGCCACCGAAAACAAATCGCGCCAACAGAAACAGAACAGTGTCCAAAGCACAAGGAACTGGGCACAGGGAAGGACAAAGATGTCAAGGAGGTTCGAATAGATTGAAGGTGGAAATCAGACTCTCCCGATCTCTGTCACAGTGGAAGATTGATAATCTGCCCATCACTTGATTGAGAGCACGCTTCGAAAGAACATCTGCCTCCGAATTGAAGATTCTGGGAAGGTGATGGAAGATGATGTCGGAAAAGAAGCTGGCCAGCTGATGGGTTTTGAGTTTCCATCCGTCCACATGGATGGATTGAAGGCTACTCTGGTTATTGATCCAGTCAATAATTACTTTCGAATCTCCAATTACGTGAAAATGATTAAGTGACCAACAAGAAGCAATCAAAAGAGTGGTCCAAAGGCCCAGTAGCTCGGCTTTTGTGTTCGATCCCCTGCCACAATTAAGAAACCACTTTGTCAGCCGCTGAGGGTGTGATCTGAAGGTGCCACCAGCACCACAGCAAGTGCCTGAGGAGAGAGCCGCTCCATCAAAAAAGGCTACCGAGTAACCTTCAGGCAGGAAGGTGTCCACCGCTTTGGGGAGAAGTAATTTGACAGAAGTCTGCTTCCACTGAAAAGAGGCCAGCATTCTGTAGAAGGCATCTTGAAGAGAAGGAGAGGAGTCCTCAAAAAGGGCCCTGTTGCGTTCAATCCATACATGCCAGCAAACGAAAACAACCAGCGATGGAGGGGCTGCTTGAACATTGTACCAGGAGGAGAAACACTTCAAAAAGGAGTCACCAGTCCAAAGGAAAGTAAGGGAAATATGCTTTAGAATAAGATCCCAAAGTGCTTGGGCAAAAGAACAGTGAATGAACAAGTGAGAGGGGTCCTCTGAAGCTTTGTGACAAAGCACACAATAACCTAGACCCTGCCAACCCTTTCTGCGTAGCGACTCCCAAGTCAGGAGTTTGTCATTTGCACAAAGCCAAAAGAATAATTTGTGCTTTAGAGGGAGCGCCCAGGACCATAATCGGGTGAGCCACCAAACTCCTTTCCGACAGCAGAGCAGCATAGACATTATTGGCAACCACTCTGCCAGAACCATCTCCCCCCGTCCAGGTGAGGGCATCTGGAGCGGTAGAGAGAGAAATGCCCGAGCATCTTATAGCAGTCGTATAAGCATCGAATTCCTGTGCTAAGTGCCCACCGAGAGCCAGCTCACTACTAAGTAACCAAGAATCCGGAAGAGGGAAGGCACCCGGTCCCCTCTTCAGATGCGCAAGTGAGGACAGATTCAGGGAGAGCAAATGAGACCTGAGTTGTAAAGAGAGGATAGAAAGATCATCAAGGCCAATTATTTTGTCCCTGCCAACTCTTATTTCATCACCTACTCCG
Source organism: Picea sitchensis (assembly GCA_010110895.2). Lineage (NCBI taxonomy): Eukaryota > Viridiplantae > Streptophyta > Pinopsida > Pinales > Pinaceae > Picea > Picea sitchensis. The sequence continues at coordinate 2,756 of SNQJ01S0045845.1, forward strand.
GGACGCCAACGAAGCCAATGAAGAATAACATGAGAGGAGGTGACCAGCCCTTTCCAAAAGGGGGAAGCCCAGCGCTGAAGTAAAACAGGCTTACCTCGTTTGTATATGTACTAGGAACTTGTTATATTTAAGGGCATTTCAGATCCAATGAATTTTATACTTCCCTGCAACATACAAGCTTCCGTAGAATGCTTAAAATTTATAACATCTCACACAATCACCGACATGACTGAACTTAAATTTAACAGTACATCTCTCAAAATACGTGACAATATTTATTGGTAACATCACATACTACCATCGTAGTGACTGTACCGGGACTTGTGTTAAATTCATACCCACCAAAAATGATTTGGTTAACCATCTGGATATGGATCGATCATAAATGTCCATAATTAGGAAGAAAGTTTATAGGTGATAAACACTCACTATACTTATTTTATCTTATTCCTATTTCCTCGTGGATGTTTGAGGAGGTGGCATCAATGTTCTACTCAAAGATTCCTATATTTATTATATTTTGGGGGTTTAAATTTAGGTTATTTTATTATTTATTTATTTTTACTATTTTTTTGTTTTATTATGGTTTATTGGCAAAAATTTCTACTCAGGCCCTAGGTTCTATGCCTCCTCTAGTTCCACACACAAACTAAGTAAGGGAGTGAAAAAAATATATACCATTCAAACTTGAATACATAATGCATGTCACATATTTCTTTTAGGGATGTCAAATATTAATAGTCTAGATCACCCCATGAGTAAATCAAAGGTTTGTTAGCGCCAACTCCAATCAGCCATATCTTGAGCTCTGGGGTCCAAATTCGGTGAAGGATATCTTGTTGGAAATATATTGTGTCAAAGAATTCATTGGGGTAGGAGTTCAAGCTAGACCAGTGGTGAAAAAAACTAGAAAATTTGAAGGACAGAGGGCCATGAATGTTAAGGGGAATAAAATGTGATTCTTCAAATGACCATAACTCGTGATCCAGAAGAGGAAATCAGACCCATCAGAGCACATTGGAAATATATCGAAGAGAAGAAAACAATGGTACAAGTATTATTGACAAATTGATGGTGGAAATGCCCAGAAAATCCAAAGAACGGAAGAGGCATGAATTTAATTAAATGATGCACTATGCAATGTTCAGACGACCATAACTCATGATCCAGGAGGTCCAAGAAGGATTATAATATCATGCTAGAAATATAAAGCAGAGAAGAAGAATATGAAAGGATCTTATTACCAGATTGACACCAAAACATTCCCAAAAAAATTGAAGAAAAAAAGAGGATACAACTCAGTAGAGTCAATGACATTTTTAATAAATATCACTCATGAACAACCTTAGAGTGAGATTGACTACTCATGAGTATTTTTAGCTTTTTATTATAATCCTTGTACACTCATTCACAAAAAATGTATGGGGAAATTCAAGTCATTTAATGGGACAAAAATAAGCAAGTTGAAGAGATGTAACTATTGGTTGTTACAGAAGGTGAAAGGTCTTCCTTGTTTTATAAAAGGAAGACCACTGAATGTAATAAATGTTATGTACCAAATGATTAAAATATCATAAAAGAACAGACGTACCCACCATGTACAAAATGTGATAGATAAGTTATACAATAACTCCTTAAAGAAGAGGATAACATCATCCACATAACCAAATACATTTATACATCACAATTCACTTGTCTACAATAATGAATACATGATCTCTATATATACATATTCACACACTACACATGAAGCTCATTTACTATTAGGCTGACCCTATTACATATATATTTACACATTACATGTACATTTGTCCCCATATATGACCCCCCTTGGGGTCATATCATACATATTTATCCCTATATATGCCCCCCTTAGGTCATAGTACCCTCATTCAAAAAGATTTGTCCTCAGCGATTTTTAATTAAATGTTTCACATGTGATGAAACCATGCAATATGTTTTCTTGTGTTCCTTCCTTCTTCTTTCCATTGGTAATGATCCATCCATCCAAAATCAATTTTTTTGGTCGTAATCCTTGGTAGCTAGTTGTTGCATAATTTTCTTTCCCTCGATTCCATATATTTTAGTTGAAGCTTCTCCAATTTGTAGTTGTTCTTGGTCTCTAATAATAGCTTGTTGAAGAGTGGTTTTGGGATGCTTTGCTCCATGAATATTGACACGTATTTCATCTTCTTCCTTGATAATGTTGATATTGACCTTCTTTTCTTCCTTGAAATCTTTCCTGGTAATGAGGGTGTCCATATGGTTTCACATTTGATGGTTTTTCTTCACTTTGTACACCCATTTCATCTACTTCATTTCATAGACAATGACATCCTCAATCATCTTTGATTGGTCTTTGATTAATCTATCCTTGGAGATATTACCATTATATTTTGCATGTACATCCTCTAGATGGAGTTTAAATTCTTCAAGTATCTTCTAGTGACCTTATTTAATCTTGTCGTATCTCTCCTTTTGAAGTTGCAATGTGACCCCATCTATCAAATTTTGACATCCTTCTTCAATTTTATATTGCATTTCTGATTTTACCTCATCACTATTTAGGGATTCTTCAACCTTCTTGCAAATTTCTTTTTCAAGTATTTTGGTAGATTCTTCATCCAAGATCCTTCTTTCTTCTTGATTTTGACAATTCTTATTTTCTTATTTCAACCTCTTAAACTCATCCAATATTTTTTATTATGATTTCGTAATCTACATATCTCTTCATCTTTCTTTTTCAAATCTTCCCTTGAATCATGTTTTTCCCACTTTCCTTTGCTAGTCTTTTCTTTCTTTAAGTTCTTAACCTCCTTAATGAGTGATTCATTAAGGGATCATATCTTAGATAGCTCCTCACCCTTATTTTTAATATATTCCTTTGCGTCTTTTAATTCATATTAAATTCTATAAATTTCTTCAATTTTTGTATGCCTAATTCATTTATCTAGAAGAGTTTTTAAAATTGTTCCCATGTCATGCTCCCTCTAGTATCAAAATCAATACTCATCCATCAATTCCAAGATTCACCAGAAAAATAATGTTTTTTCCTTGAAGGAGTCATTTCATATTCCTTTTCCATCCTCAACCATTTTGTAGGATTTATTTTATCTTTATCTTCATTTCCTATAAATTGAGTTATTTCCATTGATTCTTAATTATGGTCTAACCCCAACCTTCAACTTACAACGTCAATATATTAGGAATAATGATCCCAAATAGTTATAATCCTCATTCTAATATAATATAATATTTTTTTATCTTTCCAATGGATTTTGAATGAGCTCAATCAGACATTCCAATAAGAAGTTATGATAGTTTTAAGTGAACACACCTTTGAAACCTTGTTTTGGAGTTTGCCCCTCTCGTCGACCTTACTTCTAATGTATTTCTCAAATTTCGCCTCCTATGAGTATGAAATTTCAACTTGTAGTATTCTAAAATGTCTTCTTTGCAATACCATAGGTCTAACCAAAATTGGGTGTGCCAAACGAAAGTTATGGTAACTTTCCCAAACCTTGCTAAATTTTTGCTTATTCTGGAGAGAGAACTTGTACAAAATTCCCCACATCTAATATTGAATAACTAATTCTGAAATTCATACCATGAATACTACAAAATTTCCTCTTTCTAATTCAATTGGTCTCATGGAATTTGTATCCTCTATGAATAATATATGGCTTTTTAACTTGGAACACTTGTTTGAGACTAGTTATAGTACTAGTCAAAAACCATATATTCCACAACAAGTATCTTTGAAAGTACAATGACCTAGAAACTGAAATTAGTACCACATGTACCTTCATATATATTCTAAACATATTTTAAGTTTCACTTTCTGAAGTGTCCCCCCAAAAATATTATAGAGAAAATGCCAAGATGACGTGATTCAGGAAGTAAAACTCTAGGATCGAGGCTCTGATACCAAATGTTATGTACCAAATGCTTAAAATATCATAAAATAACATGATTACACACCATGTACAGAATATGAGTGTGGAGAACAACTTCAAGATATATAATTTATACAATAACTCCTTAAAGAATAAGGGAGCCTCCTCCATATAACCAAATGCATTTATACATCACAATTCACCTATACACAATAATATTTACATGATGTATATATATACCTACTCACACACTACACATGAGGCCCCTTTACTATTAGGCCAACCCTATTATGTATATATCTACCCATTACTTGTACACGTAGCCCCATATATGCGCCCTCTTGGGGTCATATCATATACATTTGTCCCTATATATGCCCCCCTTGGGTCATAACAATAAAAGACTTTTTCCCATCGTTTGATGGTGATACTATTATCTCAGGAATAAAGAGAAGAAGACATTCTACGATCATGATTGTTGTTAAATACATTTGAGACTATTCTACACTTGTGTTTTCCATATAAACCTCTTGAATATTTATCATATGAACTATTTATGTGTGTAGTATTTGAGATGTTTAAACTGTTATGATTTTAATAAATACTATGGTAATCTTATAGGTTCAGTCTGCAACTACTTGTGATTTAATATGCAACGTTATTGTTTTAACATGCTATTGGTTGACATAAACTACTTCTGCAATTAATGACATTATTCTATGTTGTGTTCATTCTATATATTTTCTCCTGCGTAGGATAGGTTAGCAGTAGTTAGATTAGTTTCCTTTTGTTTTAATTAGATTTACAATTGACAAGAATTCTCTGGGGGGCAATTTATTGTCTTCCCATCTTTTCTTTTAATTTTTAGTGGCAACTAGGCCCACATACTAGTAGGAAACACTACCCCAAATGAGAGTAGGTTTGATTGGGACCTTCCATCAGGCGTTCCCCCTTACCTTCTTGACAGACCATTTGAACCTATCAACAAGATGATGGTACATGTATTGAGAGAGCATCAACTATATGCCAATTTGAGAAGGTGTTCATTTTATCAGAGGAAGATCCATTATTTAGGACATATTATTTCAGAGAAAGTGTAAAGAACCCAACCTACTAAAAATGGATTAAAATTCCCTTGTGCAAATAAAATTAACAGAGGAAACAAGCACAAATTCCTTCATGCAATTAACAACATAAGGAAATCTTATGAATGCACCATACTACAAACACAATATTCAAATAAAACATAAGCAATGGAATTATGTATGAAAAATATAGCATAAAGACTTATATATTTATAAGATTCGACTAGTTGCATACAAGGGAAGTTTCTCTTAGCCATAAGTGCACTGGTCATTTTGTCTCAACATAAAGACACCCCTAAGCTAAAGCTATGAGTAATAAGGAGTTCTGATCCTTTTTAACCATTGAAAATAAATGAAAAAAATCTCATAAATGTTTAATATGAAATCATTCCTAATAACTTAAAAAATAAATATTTAATTGTACTTATTAAGAAGATGACAATAAATAAAGCAAGAACAAATGAAATCTTAGAAATGTGATAGTTGTATAAAGATATTTATGTAAATAACATTGCAAATAATATTTGATTAAAGTTTCACCTTCGTTGAACTTTTTTTTCCAGGAAAAAAATGTCTCGAATTTATATATTGTATAAATTCATTTACAAAGACGCAACCAGCTGACAATAAATCCGGTCAGTGGATGAAATCAATTACCACGGCCATCACACACAGACGCACCAGCTGACAATGAAAACACAATTCTCCGGTCAGTGGATCAAATCGAATACCCGGTCATCACAACAGTGAGTATAACTGCACTGTGGCTCAAAATAAAATCTCACAGCTATCACAGAAGTGAGTAATGGGCAGCAAATAAGCATTCCAAATCCAAAAATGCCTGCCAACCACTATCAAAATATGCTTAGATGGGTCGTGGAACTGTCAACTCCATTGTCACTATGGAAAATGGAGAGTCTCCTTGTCACATCCTTTAGTTCTCTCTTAGAGAGAGCGTCCGCCTCGCCGTTGTGGGCTCTCAGAAAATGTTGAAATTTGATGTCTGCGAAGAGTTTGGACAGCACCAGCGTTTTTAATTTCCAGTATTCAATGTGGACAGAGCGGAGATTGGATTTTTGGTTGATCCAATCGATGACAACTCTCGAGTCTCCCAAAACAAATAAGTGTTTAATAGACCACGAAGTAGCTAAATAGAGGGTGGTCCATAGCCCCAGGAGCTCTGCTTTAGTGTTCGTGCCCCTACCACAACTAAAAAACCATTTGGTGATCCTTGAGTGGTGGGACTTGAAGAATCCTCCAGCTCCACAGCATCCAGATTGCTCAGCACCGTCGAAGCAAGCAAGCGTAAAACCCTCTGGCAGTTTGAAGTCGACTGCATTGTGGATATGAATAACGTCCGGTGCTTGTTTCCAGTGAAAAGAAAGTAGAACTTTGTGAACAACATTTTGCAGGTTTGGTGGCCGGTTCTCAAAGGTCACCCTGTTCCGCTCTAACCATAGTTGCCAACAAACATGTGCGGCCAGGCAGACTGGAGGAGTTTTTAGGGTGATCCACAATTGAATGCATTCAGAGATAGTGTCTCTGTTCCAAGAGTAAGGAAGAGAGAGATGCTTTAGGAGTCGTGACCAGACCTCCCTCGCAAATTCACAATGAATCAAAAGATGATGGACGTCTTCACCAAAGCAACGGCATAGCAAGAAGATGTCGGGCCCCTCCCAACCACGCCGGCAAAGAGCTTCCCATGTAAGGATCTTACCTTTCCCCGCGAGCCAGAGAAAGAGCTTTATTTTAAGCGGAATGGTCCATTTCCAGAGCTGGAAGAACCAGGAGGAATCAGTGTTGTGTAGGCTCTGAGATTGAAGGGCCGCATACAAATTTTTAACCGTGAGGGTGCCCGTGGCATCCCCTCCAGCCCACAACAACGATTCTGGCTCATCTGTAAGTGATATGCCAGTGCCTCTGATAGCAGCAATAAAACAAGTCCACTCAGTCGCCCATGATCCACCAAGAGCCAGGTCACAACTTTCCAACCAGTGATCCGGAAGAGCAAGAGCACCACTCAAGAGTCTGACCTGTGAGAGAGTCAAGATATTAAGTGATCTGAGATGAGCGCACAAGGAGGGAGAAAGGAGAGAGCTTTCCTCCATCCCTAGTATCATATCCTTGCCGATTTTAATCTCCATGCCTGTGTCGGGCTTCCAATGAAGCCAGTGAAGTATCACAGGAGTGGAGGCGACCAGGCCTTTCCAGAAAGGTGAAGCCCTCTTGATCAAAAAGGAGGTCCATCGAATCCAGTTACTGAGAGGCTGAGAGCCCAGATATTTATCAACTATAATTCGATGCCAGATACTCCCTTGAGTAACTGATCTCCAAAAAGAGCTTTCCAGGAGAGCAGTGTTGAATGTGTGGAGGTTTTTTAGTCCCCACCCCCCTACTCTACGAGGTTTCGATAGAGTCTCCCAGCTGCAGAGGTGTATACGGCGTTTACCAGCCCGTCCATTCCACAAGAAATTAATGGCTAATCTGCGTAGAATAGAGGTGATCTTGTATGGAATCCGCTCCAGGGTCATCCAAAACACAGCAAGGCTTTCGAGCACTGCTTTAATCAAGATAAATCTTCCCCCCAGTGACAGCCACTTGTTACACCAGAAATCAATTTTCCTTTCAAAAATTGCCACTAGCCAGCGCCAATCACCGGGGAGAGAAGCTCCCAGCTTCAGCTGGTATCCAAGATATTTGTAACCCTCCTTTAAGTCAATAAAGGTGAAGGTGAAGTGGTCCTTGAAGCGGAGAAGTTCAGAAGCCGAGATTCCCCAGTAGTGAGCAGAAGACTTTGAATGATTAATGGAAAGTCCCGAGATCGAGCAGAAGTGTAGAATAATTTCCTAGATTACAGTCCATTCCACCAGATCTGCTTTTGTCATGATGAGTACATCGTCAACAAACATTAGGAGAAAAATCTTGATAAGCTTGGAAACCTTTATGCCGGATATGTGGTGATCAATGAAACTTTTGTTTAGGAGGAGGCTGAGGCCCTCCATAATCAAGATAAAGAGATAGGGAGAGAGGGGGCATCCCTGTCGGAGCCCCCTCTCACTTTTGAAGAAGCTAGATGCTTCACCATTAATCAAGACAACAAAATTAGCATTTGTAACACACGCTAGGATCCAATTTGTGAGCAGATCCCCGAAGCCCACTGCATGTAAAATAAGTCTCAAGAACTCCCAATCTATACAGTCGAATGCTTTTTTGAGATCTAGTTTCAGGACCAGCGCTGGTTGGTTCTTCTGCTTAATGTTGTGAATGCATTCATGGGCAGCTCCAATGGCATCTTGGATTCTTCCTCCCTTAAGGAAGCCAAGTTTCCGCTCTGAAAGACTTATACCTAAAAAAGGTTTGATCTGATTTGAGATAACTTTGGCTATAACCTTATAGATAAGGTTGCACAGGGAAATCGGACGAAAGTCATTAAAGGAGAGCGGGTTGTTCTCTTTTGGGATCAAGACTAGGAACGTGGAATTGAGGCCACCAACAATCTTTCCCTTGAGGCGAGAGTCCTCAACCATCTGTAGAAGATCCACTCCAACGAGATCAAAATAGTAGATAAAAAATTATGTGGTCCAGCCATCCGGCCCAGGACTGCACTCTTTATTGAAATGTTGCAGGATATCTTTAAGTTCAACAAGAGTAACAGGCTTGTATAACTCAGTGTCTTCCTCGGCAGAAACCATACGAGGGAATAGTCTAGCCGTAGAGGCCTTCTCCGGAAGGTTTTGTGTGTTTGCATCTTTGTACTGAATTGTAAAATGAGAGGCCGCCTCTGCCAAAAGATCTTTCTGTCCACGAATTACTCCATCATTTTCACTTTCAATAGACTAGATGGTCTTTTTGTTCCTATTAAAACTCGCGACTTTGTGAAAGTAGTTGTTGTTGGAATTGCCACATTGGAGCCAGGTTGCTCGACTGCGCAGTCTCCAGCGGAATTCTTCATCATGAAGGATGGACGCCCTGTGTGCTTCTAACATTCGGATTCTGGCCGTCTCCTCCACCGTCAAGGCTGCGCATGTAGCATTGTAAATGAGGGAGGAAATTTGCATCTCCAGCAACAGTAGGCGAGCCTTTTCCTCTTTAATCTTTTCCTTTTCCCAATGAATCGTTTTGGATTTCAGAACTTTCAGCTTCCATACCAATCGGTTATGTGTGTTGGATTCTGAAAGAAATCGGGGGTCAGTCCAGGTGGAGTGAACGATGGCAGAGTAGATATCTGAGGAGAGCCAAATGTGATTAAATTTGAAGGGGGTCGATCTGCGAACTGTGGGTAACAATTTGAGAAGAATGGGGGCGTGGTCAGAGAAGTATGGGAAATCCACCCAAGAAGATGGCGCAACAATGGATGATAGTAGGCCATCTTCCACCAGAAATCGGTCAAGGCATCTAGCTATAGCATCAGAGCCAGCACGCCCATTTCTCCAAGTAGGGACGAGGCGAATCGACTGGATGTCAATGAGGTTATTGGAGGCAAATATCTCTTTGAAGGATGCTTCGGCTGGTCCTGGCAAAAATGGACTTCCCGAGTGTTCATCTGCCGAAAGAATAACGTTAAGATCACCTCCAAGAATGAGGTTAGGAATAGCGAGGAGGCCACTCACAGCAAGGTGCATCCAGAAAGCCAATTTGTCCGAACAAGGACCATATACGTTAAGGAACGCCAACTCCTGGTTGGTGGCTAGAGAGCAGCCTACTAACAGAATACCACCTTTTGACAGGTAAGGTCTCAACTCTAATAGGTCAGGGTCCCATGCTACCATTAATCCACCTGAGTTTCCTAATGAACTGACAACCACTGAAAACCAAGTCGGCCGAAATTTGTGCAGGAAATCTCTAGCATTTTGTTCCATCGTGAGTGTCTCTTGAAGGAAGATAATATTAGGCTTTGATGACTCCAGTAATCTTCGGAAGGAGGCAGTCTTGAGGGGGCCTCCGATCCCCCGAATATTCAGTGATAGCACAATCATCACTTAGAACGTGCCAAGGCCTTCAGTGCTCTAAGTGCCTTACCGTTCTAGGAGTGAAAATCAGTGGGTGCTTGCTGGGAACTCAATGACTCCTTTTTCTTTCTGAAACTTCTCGTCTAGAGTGGGGAGAGCTCCGTGCCGATGCCTCTTGACCAAACAATAGTCTTTTCCTTTGTATCAATAGGACGATCAAGAGTAGTGCTCGCCCCAACAACTGTAATGATAGGTTCTTTTCCCCTAAAGACTGGCAGTTGGATGCAGTTTTCAGGCAGATCGGCCGAAGTGAAGGAGGTGTTTAGCGCTGCCAGTAGTAAATTGCCCTCATCACTAGGCTGACTGGAATCAGTGGGCATCAGAATGGAGTCAACCCGTTCAATCAGGGGAGTTGGCTGGAGTTGCTCAATCAGGGGTGTGGAGCATATGGGGGGGCCTGAGAGGTTTTGGGTCTAGGTTCCCACTGGGAGCGACAGTCAGAGAGAGATCAGAGGTGTTAGGTATGAAATTTCTCTCAGTACTCAGTGGAGTATTCTTTGCAGTGTGTGAGGATGAGAGCCAATGAAAACTATCAGTAAGATCCTTCTCAGCAACTGAAAGCGACTTAAAGAAAGTGGGGCAGATCAGGTTTAACTTAGATTGCGGAGAGACAGCCTGTCCTGGTAGGGAAGAGGTGCACGATTATGTGGGTGAGTCCAGATAAGCAAGAGCAGGGTCAGCCTCCATGTATTCAGGAGGGTTAAGGTGAAGGTCAAAATCATCAGCGGGTTCAGAAGGTAACTTACCAGGGCAGGAGCGTCGGAGGTGTCCGGTTTCCCGACAAAGGTTGCAGCGGAAGGGGATACCGAGAAAATCCAGCTTTTGTAGATGTAT
>SNQJ01S0045845.1:39471-54494 GCA_010110895.2 Picea sitchensis
TTGGATCTAGTTCCCATTCCTTTTGGGAGGAAAATTCTTAGATGTAGATGGGTCTATAGGACCAAGAGTGTAGCGGATGGACATATTACTAGATACAAAGCCAAGTTTGTCGCCAAAGGCTTTAAGAAGATTCATGGTATTGAATATGATGAGAACTTCGCTCCAGTAGTGAAGATGGATTCCATACGATTGGCACTTTCTATTGCGGCAACCAAGGGATGGGAAGTCCATCAGATGGATGTGAATAATGCATTTTTTCACGGTGATATCTCTGAGAAGATCTACATGGAGCATCCCCACGGATTTATGTAGGAATCATCTTTGGTATGTCGACTGAAGAAGTCCCTTTATGTCCTCAAGCAGGCTCCGAGGGCCTAGTATGCCAAGATGGAATCCTACCTGTTTTCACATAACTTTGTACATTGTAAATCAGACCTAGATGTCTACATGCTCAGGATGACTGATTCACTTCTACTTTTAGCTATTTACGTTGATGATTTGTTGATCACTAGTTTCTCGACTTCAATGATTGTTGTAGTCAAGAGGATTCTACATGACAAGTTTTTGATGATGGACATGGGTCCTCTACACTTCTTCCTTGGACTCGATATCAGTTAGGATGCATCAGGCATCAAACTGTCTTAGTCCAAGTATGCACGAGATCTCCTTGAGATATTTCACATGACAGACTGCAAGTCTTCTCCGAATCCTTTCCTATCATGAGTCAAACTTGAGGATGGCAAGGAGACTCCACTAGTTGACAACACATTGTACACACAACTAGTGGGGAGCTTGTTGTATCTCAGACACTCCATACCAGACCTCTCATATGCAGTTGGCGTAGTTTCCAGGTTCATGCAGGATCCACATGAGCTACATTGGAAGGCTACAAAGCGTATCCTTCAATACGTACAGGGCACCATCACCTTTGGGATTCATTATGAAGCAGACTCTACATTATATCTCATTGGGTTTACTGATTCTAACTGGGTGGGTGATAACACTGATCGCAAGTCCACATCTGGTTACTCACTCAATATTGGTTCGGGGCCTATTTGTTGGTCGAGCAAGAAGCAAGACACCATTTCTCTATCTTCAGCTGAGGCAGAGTACAGAGGGGTATTTAAAATAACCATTTAGGCTATGTGGCTACAACATTTTATCACTGAGTTGGGCATTCAGTTTCATGGGTCGATCATCATCTGGTGTGGCAACCAGAGCACTCTGAAGTTCTGTAGAGATCCAGTTCAGAGGAAACGAATGAAGCGCATCGATATCCACATGCACTACATCTAGGACTTAGTACACAAGGGGATCATCAACTTATAGTTCTGTCCTTCAGTAGAACACACTGTAGACATCTTCACCAAGACATTCACTGAGCAGAAGTTCCATTCTTTGCGAAGTCGTCTTGGAGTGAAGGACACAATTGCCTAGCAACTGTATTTCTTATTTTTACATACATTATACCTTGAGGGGTGTTTTCTCTCTTTCCTCATTTTATTTCAGTGTATCTTTTGTATTTGGGTACCTAACATGGCCTCGTTGTCGAGACCCATTGTTTATTTTCACCATAGTGATGTTTAGGGGGGGTGTTGGAGTTACTTCAAACACACCTAAGATTTATTTTTCCTAAGGCTTTTCCTTGTTTATTAGTCATAATTAGTCATTATCCAGACTCCTATATTTTAGGGGAGAATATTCCACTTGAAGAATATTCTCTTTCAGTTGACACTTCAGTTTGACTAGTTGAGTTGAGTTTAGATGCTGCATTGGTTTTGTCACAATGCAACATTGGGATCATCACCATGCTAATTCGACCTTTCCTTGGGATCATCACCAGACTAATGCATTACCCTTGATTCCTTGAGTTAACTCCTCACTACTCTCTGTTCAATCAGTTAACTGAAGACTAGTTGACTAGTTAAATCAACTAGGTCACAGTTCACTCTCGTAACTGCCCAAGAGACTAGAATAGGTGGCAGTTCACTCCCGTAACTTCTAGTGTGTGTCCAAATCACTCTAGACCACAACTATGGTGCATTGGTTCTCCTCTAGTGTGCACTCATTGAGTTATACAGAGTATATCATGTGTAAATTATTGATTATTCATAACGATTAATGAGAATTCTTTCATTCTTTCTCTCCTTAGCAATTCTGATCTGGTGATAGCCTGAAAAACCATCTATGAATGAATAAACTTCCCTCCCTCCTACATTATCTAGAAATTCATCAGTAAATGGTGTAGGAAATGGATCATGTAAACATGCATCATTCAATTTCCTTAGATCTACAAAGATTCTGATTTCTCCTATCTTCTTATCTTGGAACACCATAGAGATGATCCATTCAGCTTATTTGTCTGCTTCTATAATTTCTTCTTCCAACATTCTATATAATTCAATCTTAACTTTCTACTTGTACCTGGGATTTATTCTATAATTCTTCTTCTTGATAGGCCTTGCATATTCTTTCAAAGGAATCTTCATTTATCCCATGTGTCCATTAATTCCCTTCATGTCCATGAACCTGGTTGGAAACAAGTCTTGATTCTCATGCAATAGTTCTGTAATCTTACTAATAGTAGCATCATCCCAATAGTCTCCAACATTGGCCAACTTAGGTGCTTCCTATGTTCCAATATTAACTTTCTTAATTTCAATAGGCTGCCCAACAAAAGGTAATTCAATTCCTAGCCCTTCTATATCTCTTTGTCCTTCAGTTTCTGAAATGTTCACATTCCTAGGGTCATCATCCTCATCAACATTAATATTATAACAAACCTATAACCGTTGAAGAGGGATAGTCCATTCATCTTCTTCTTGTTTAAGATGGGGGTTAGGTACCTCCTCAAAAACCTTCTGTCTTACACTTTGTAAAGATTGATCTACTGTGGGGTACTGAATTTCAAATAGGAACGTAGCTATAAATTTTTGGGTCATTCCATACCAATCTGTAGTGATTAAGTGCAATTCTTATTGAAGATGCCAGTTGATGGGCATAGTATCTAAGGTGTTAATGAACTTATGTACCCATTATTATTTAGGAATGATTCTCCAGGCTTCCTCACAATTCCGCACATGGTTCTTAGGACCACTCTGGCCTATGTATCGAATTTCACAACCTTGATCTTGGTTTGAAAAGCACATTGTCAACAAGGTGCAACATCGTACCCACTCCACGATGTTCTTCTTGTGCATTTCCCAACATCTAGCTGGTGTTGCTTTCAAGGATTCATATAGTGCTAACAACCTTTGTTGTACTGGTATAATTCCTTCAAATTCAAATAGAAATGTCACTAAATTATTCAACCCATCAAATTTAGGAATATTACTTACTTATGTGCCAATCCAATGAACTTCCTTAGTCAATCTAGCACACATCCATGTAGAGACTTCATACATTCTGTTCTGCCAATTTTCCAATGCTTCTTCTAAATCTGACGAGCATGCACTTTCACTTAGCCAACTTAGATTTCCATCTTCTGTAGGATTAATATAATCCTGTTGTCCTACTATCACTTTATAGATGTTCTCTAGCTCATTGGTGCGGTCTTCTTCTTTTATAGTTTTTGTGTATCTGCAATCTTAATCAAGATCAAGAGGTGCAATGACCCTAAAACCATCACCTTCAAATGTCATTCTTCTCTTTTTCAGGTCAACAACAATCAAATTGTCGAAATCCCAATCAATACCCAACAACATAGGATATGGACAAATATCATCAACAATCTCGACCACTTCAAAGTCTGCAAATTTCCTCACTCCGTCAATGTCCAAAGGGACATGCTCTAGTCTTCCAAAGGGGCTCACCGCCTGCTCATTAGCCATCCCAAGCCTAATAAGAAAGTAAATTAATTTAGGTTTTCCCATCAATTCCCAAGTCTGCTTCATCATAACATTTACTTCTGATCCCAAGTTGAGGACCACATAGTATATGTCGTAGTCTCCAATCTGAACACTAAGGTGCAGTTCCTTGCTTGTCCTCCTTTTTCTAGATACTTGATTCACAACTCTACTCAGCAGAGGATCTACTCTTCCAATTTCATACCGTCTTATCAGGTGTACTTGTAGCTCCTGCACAACTCTTTCGAATTTAATCAAATTGATACACGTATACAAGAAGTCCACACGATTGCTTACCTCTTTTTCTTGTCTAGGTAGGGAAGACTGATCAAATTATGGAGGAATTTCACATTCCTTTACTTTCAGTTGTTCCCTAGATGAAGAAGCATGTTCACCTACAAATTCTCTTCTTTCTTCTTCAAAAGTATGATTTTCTTTCCTGGGATCAAACAATGGCACCTTCTCTGAAGCTCTTCTGATCCCTGATCCATTTGTAATGTTTGTTGGAGTCACCCTATCTTCTCCTGTGACAACGCCTCCTCTAGTAATGAAAATGACTCTAGGTTCCTCACTGCGAGGTTCAGCTGATATTAGTTGGACTTGATGGTTTCCACCTCGTCTTTCTTGAACTTTAGCTAACAATACTGGAAAGTATTCAATGACATGGTCAAATGAATTACAATAGCTTCAATTAGTACAAGGGTTCTGACAATCCCTTGCCAAATGACCTGGATGGGCATAGTTATAGAAAATAATCTGGCCTCGACCTAAACCCATGCCTCCTCCTCGTCCTATTCCTCTGAACCCACCACGAGGGGTGAAGCTTCCTCTTCCCGGGGAATTGAACTACACAACATTTCCTTTTGGATGTAATTCTCCTTGAATTCTATATCCATCCTTTGACCTTTCATGCATGAGGTCATAATCCCTACAGTCCTTCTCATCTTTCCCCACAGATTTACAAAATGTACAATAAATATTGGTGGGTGTCTGGACATATTTCTTCATATAATAACATTCACTAGGGTGATGTCTAGTTCTACATACCTCAAACCATGGTAAAGTATCCTTCTTCAAAGGTTTAGGAGCTCCAGAGGCCAAGTATTCATTAAATAAAGGACAATGCTCTTTGTCATGGCCCTCTGCTTTACATATGATACACCATATGTCTTCTCTTTTCTCTTTTCCTTTGTCCTCCTTCATGTCTTCAACCTGTAAAGATAAACTAGTTAATTGATTCAAAATATGACTCATACTTGGACTGGATTCTCCTATAGGGGATGCTTCTAGTTTCATGGAAATCTCTAATGCTTCAGCCTGCAAAGAGGCCTTCTATTGCATCAGAGGAACTCTAATGTGTGGCAGGAGGGCAACGATGAACCATTCCTTATGTTGTTCGTCTAGAATCTGAAAACTTAATTGACCTGTCAAGGTCTTAAACCTCTGATCAAATTCCCAAACAGTTTCAATCACCTTCTTCTTGATTTCCTTCAACTCTGTAATGCACTACGACTCTGAATTAGGCTTCTTGAACTCTGCAATCAATGCAGTCTCAATGTCGTTTAGTGGTTTAGGTTGTACAGATCCTGTAACAAACTTCATATACTATCTTAGTGCACGGTCCCTCAAGGTAGTACTAAACTAATCTCTCTTAACATATTCGTTCGTGACTTGCTTAATGCCCCATACAACTTCGCATAAGAACCAGTGTTGGTCAAGATCCTCAGATCCATCTCCTATGAAAATAGGTAACCTCATTTCATTTGCCATTGATTTTTCTTGGTTTCTTAACTGATTATGTACTAAATTTCTTGTGACAGTACTCTGAGTGCTCTGATTACTCTGGTTACTCTAGTTACTTGTTGTTGCTAAAACAACAGGAGGAGTAGAAACACTTACTTCAACAGTAGGCGCAGTACCTGAAGATTATGGTTCTTCTCAGCGAGGTTCTTCAATCTCTTCTTCCTCTGCCATTATGAAATATGAATACTCTTTGTCTGATAGCTTTGCTTCTTCTCCACTATAGAATCCTTCGTCTTATGCCAATGGCCAGTAACTCTGCTTAAACAGGTTTGTAAGAGGAATCTTTATGAATAATCTCCCACTGCGCATGTGTCCAACCTCTGTGTCACTGTCGCTGTCTGAATTCTTGAACATTAGCTTTAAAATCCCACTGATTACTGTATCTTCAAGATATTCTTCTCATGTAATAACATCTTAATCTTTAACTTCAAAAAGTGTAGAAACTTTCCTCTTGGTCCCATGAAGATATACCTCTCTGCTTGACTATATGATTCCACTTTGTCAATAGCAAATTCAGTAATGTACCCTCCAATAGTACTATCAAACTAGAGATCCGCTACCCTTGATACAACATTATCAACTTTCTTGACTTTCTTAAGCAATGTCAATGTCCAAACTACCGGTGGTATAAATCTAATTTCAAACTGAGTGTCTGCTAGTCTGGCAAACCACTCATACAACTCCTTATGAACTCCTGCAAAGAAAATAACGTGCATATAAGTAAAGATGTACCTTCCCAACCAGTCTTCTGTACTAATTCTAGGGTTCTTGTTCTAAGCTACGACGAAGTCCCTCTCTTTCTCTTCTATCCAATTCTGAATTTTTGTCTTTGATGGAAACCACCTTGACATTCCCTCAAGAAGATCCTAGTCCTGACAACAAAACCATTTGTTGGCACATGGGTAGACCCAGGTTTCAACTCTAACAGTGCACCAACAAACCCTAACTACTAGCCCTTACGAAAACACCTACGACGCAGATGAAGTCTTACCCGAAGTAACGATAGGGGGGTTGCAGGACACAAGTGTCTACAACTAGAGGAGATGCCAGATGATTCCAAAACAACAACACAAACTAATCTAGAGATCCTTAACAATATTATACTTAACTTTTCAAAGTAGGTTATATCTTCTTATCTTCAATAGGAGAAGTAATAGTGCAATAACAATATAAAAGATAGAAAATAACAAAGCATCAACCACATAGAACAACAAGATTTTATGTGGTTCACCCTCTCCCTAGAACTATGTCCACAGAACTATGTTTATTGATAGAATAAATGAAAATATATAGTTCTATCTATGCTCTTAGTTGCAGATTATTCTCTCTCTTCCTCTTTATTCCCTCTCCCTGTGCACCCAACCGTAGGTTCGATCTTCACACCCAAAAAAAGACCCCAAATACAAGAATACACTAAAATATAACACTTTTACATTTCAACCTTATTATCACCTCTCTGTCTCTTCTCAACTCTTCTAGACCTCTATTTATACCTTCCATGACTCTTAGAAAACCAAGGATTGAAGCCCAGGTGCCAAAACCCTAGGTGCCAAACCCTAGGTGCCAAGACCTTAGGTCCACATAACCCGTATTTTAAGGACTTCACTAACTTGTTCTTCCTTCTTCTCCACGAGGTGCTCCAGAGCACCCATTAGTGTCTTCTTCTACTTGCTAACTTGTCCATGATCTATCTTCCTTGCTGCCTTGCTTTCCTTGCTCTTCTCTTTAAACGACTTCCTTTCCTTTACTTCATTCCTTATTTTATGCTTCTTTAACCAGTTCGACCCTTCCTCGGTTTATGTGCCTTCAGTGCACTTCATACTTTGTCTTTATTCTTCCTTAATCTTCACTTTCTTCCTTAACACATGACCAAGGGCCAACAATATATCACAGTGTTGTTACTCCTAATATGTTGTGGTGCCACCTTCCCTATCTTTTCATGATGTCGTTGTTTAGAATATGGACATAACGTGAATGTTATCCCTTTTTTTCCTGTGAATCCAAAGGGAACAACTGTCCTTTCTACAAGAAGATATTGCTAGCCATAACGAGCATGCCAATCCTACCCGGGGTTGGTAAACATAACATATAAGGAGTATTTTGTGGGGAATAATTGATGACTTCTTTGTCATGGACATATTCATTTGTAATGGTTGAGGTGGACTTGATGTAATAACAAGGAAACCATGTATTATTTTGAGATGACTATTGTAACCTGTTTCTTGTTTAATCGATAAGTTGAACAACTTGAGAATCATAGATTCTCAAGAATTTTCTTCAAATATTTTTTAAGATTAAATAAGCCAAAGAAATGTATAAAAACCACGCCCTCTCCATGAGATGGGGAGGAGAGAAGACTGATTGAATTGCATCTTGGAGTTGTTACTTTGATTAATGCAATTCCCGACTTTTTGATCTTCAAGCTGTGTGTATATGATTGTTGTTTCTTTAGTCATTGAATTTAATACACAACACTCTGTTTTAGGGAGACAAGGCCCGCTTCTTAGAACATGTCTTGTCTTGGTAGTATAGGTAGTTAAGAGTGATATTTATTTACTGCTAGTTAAACATTGATTCTTCATTTCTGATTGGTTTTATAATATTCATTGTAATAGATTGTTGTAACTTTTGATTTATGGATTCTCCTTATACTACAATCACATGTTAATTAGACTAGTGCTAAATGAAAATTTCATCTTGCATATATTTTGCACAATAACTTGTAAAACGATTCGATCCCTGGTTGATAATTTAATGTTTGGTAAATTAATTGTTTCCCTTAATTGAAAAGCAATTAAACGACCCAACACAAGGGACACAATATTTTCCCTCTTCGCTTGAGTCATCTTCTCATCTCTACTTCTATGTTTACTTGGGTTAATGTCCATTCCTATTAACTTATCTCTCTATCCATCTCAATTGTTACATTATTTGCTTGTTTGTACCTCTATGGCCTTGTGGTTTAATTTTTTTCTTAAGCATTTAGATTCAACAATGATACTAACCAATCAATCTTCTCTTCTTTTGGAGCCTAATTACTCAAATGTTTGTGTGTCATACTTGACAAATTTCTAACAATTATTTTCCTTGATATCGTCTAAATGCAGAAGCATAGAAGGATTCATATTGAAATAAGTCCATATCTCCTTAAATCTGAAAATGACATCATCCTAGTTGTCGAACAAGTATTGTGCATATGCTTTTATATACTATGACAAATAATTTATATGCAAAAAAAAAAACATTTAAACTATGCCCACTTATTTCTTAGTTTGCCATATTATACTCAAACACAACCTAACTCCAATATAACTCAATGACTAAGTGCTTAAACACTAACCATCAAATTCTTAAAATTCCCCAAATATTAACATAATTAGACATTAAGTATAATTTAAACTGTATGCTATCTTAAACACTAATAAATTGAACAAATCAATATAATTTCTAACACAAATTAATTCCTTAACACTATCTCCATAATTAACACGTTCTAATGTATACCAAACCCAAAATCACGTTTTGGATATTGTTTTCCAACGAAGACATCCCAATAATTCACACAAGATGAAGTAAAGTCATTTTCACATTATGATTTCGTGTGTCACTAGTTTTAGACCACAATTATTTCCATACAAATCATGTCATATAACCGAATTATGAACTCATAATCACCTCATTGATTTGAAAAAAACAAAATATAGTTCATCATGGTCTGACTTAGCATTAAGCACAATGTCAACTATTCATGTCGTCATCATTTTTACATTAATTATAAAAAAATATTATGAATATTTTTAACTTTTACATTAATTATAAAAAGTTATTATGAATATTTTTAATTAATTTTTATGATCAAATATTTTTATTATTTTTTAATTTATATATAATATAATAAAAAAGTTTTTAAAAATATGTTATTTTCAAAAAATTATTATAATATTATTATTGTATTAAATTAATTATAAATTATAATTAGTTTTTCTACTAATCAAAATTGCAAATCTTATCGTAATAATAATAATTAATTAATATGATATTAATGTTATATATAGAAACCCAAATCTTAATTCATGAAAGTAATACAAACTCTTTAAAAGGATGGTATTTATCTTTGAGAAGATATATGTTAACTATGTTCATTTGAAAGAAACCTATAACAAGAGGTTAACACTATATTTTATAATCGCAATCAAAACCCTAATATGTAAGACCTCAATCTTAACATGAAATTAGGGTTGAGAGGGAATGATGAGATGGATGAATCTGAATTGTTTAAAAGAAGAGGAACCTTGCCAAGATAACATTTTTTTTACTTATTTGTCAATTTTAAGTTTTTTTAGCTTGTGAAAATAAAATTAATATTTGATTAACCTACTATTTATGTAGGTATAGCTAACTGTTTATTCCCATAAAGTCATAGGTTATTATACTCACATTATTCTTTTCATTCAAAGTAATATTTAATTAACCTACCATTTATGTAGAACAGAGTAATATTTAATTAACCTACCATTTATGTAGAACAAAGGGTCCCTTCCAATTTAGCCTTAACTATTAAGTAGATGTAGGTCTAACTATTAAGTAGGATGTAGGTCTAAAGGACAAGTCATATGATTAATGATGGTCATCTTTTTCTTCTTTCATTATTTATAATTATCATATCATATTATATAATGTTGTATAATTAATATTAATAATTATTTTGATGGTACAAATATATTATAATTTTAACATGCAATTATAGTAAGTAATTATTGTGATTAATTAAAAGTATTTGTAGTTTTGTTTAAAATTAGAATAAAAAATAATTTTAATTTTAATATGTAAGGAAGTATGTTTATTTAATTAAGCAGGTCCATATAATATAATTTTAATATATAATAATATATGCTTAGGTAATTAAGCATGTTCATATATTATAATTTATGTAAGGATGTATGCTTAGCTAATTAAGCGGTCTATTTCCCGAAAGGTCAAGTATGTTAGGATGTATGCTTAGCTAATTAAGCATGTCGATATATTATAATTTTAGTATGTAAGGATGTATGCTTAGCTAAATGTCAAAGTCATGATTATTGGTGGTCACTTTTGTCTTGTTTCATTATTTATAATTGTCATTATATATTATGTTATATTTTATAATTAGTAATAATATTAATTATTTTGATGGTACAAATAGATGTGTTTAAAATGTAGTGTTAAAAAAAAATATTGTAGTTTTTTCGTAATTTAAATATAAAAAATTATAATTAAAATATTTATTTACTTATTTTAATTTTATTAAATAAGTATGATTTGATGGTTATAGGTTCAAATTTAAAGGGGTAGAGTATGTATATCTACATAGATTTTAGTAGTCAAATCACTATATGGAGGGGATCCCTTGTCCCACAAACAAGGACACCAATTTGGTGTTTGTCTTGGTTGTGACCTTAAAAATAGATTATTATTATTATTATTATTATTATTATTGGTGTAAATTAAAATTTACTAATTTTAATCTCAATGGATGTTAATCAACATCATTATAACATAAAAAAAAATAGGTTAACTATAATAATTTTATTTTATTATAAATATAAAATCACCATATAAATTGTTTAAATAGAAAATGAATCAAATATAATATTAAAAAATAGTAGACAAAAATTTAGGATATGAAAACTTAATTATAATAAAAATGTATTGTAAACAAAGAGTTATAGAGAAATTAAAAATTTCCACCAAGAGATATCGACTAACCTTATGGGAGGGTGTCATCATCGATTTCTTATATATATATATACGTGGGCCTAATGGTTAAGAACATGTGTTTCCTCCTAAAAGGTCACAAGTTCAAATCCAAATGGGGGTAGGGTATGCATACCTTTAAAGAATTTACCAGTTAAATTATTGGGTGGAGAGGGTCCCTTGTCCCACAAAGAAGGGGGTCTCATACACCAATTTGGTGTCTGGCTTGACCGTGAGCTTAAAATTAGATTGATGATGATGATGATGATCAGCGTCCACTGAGACCGAATTGGTCTATCGAGCCTTAAGAGGGTAAGGGATTGCTTGTAATTATTTAGAATTTTGTTTATGTGCTCGAAAAGCATTAAGAGAAGCTTTCCAAGATCACCATAGTTTTGTTTAGTTAAAAGGGTAGGAAGGTTGGTACTCGAACAAATATTTTGAAGTTGATATCTAATGTGGGTATAGGCTAGACAATCTAAGAGAAAGTGTTTTTCATCTTCAATCTTCTTAGTGTCACAAAGTTGATACACTCTTTCATCCTATGGTGTTTTAGGAATTGGCCAATGCCTTGTTTCACTATGGAACTCATGAGAATTTGTTCTTATCTTAGAAATGTTTATTTTTTTCTTTACATTTGTCAAAACATAGAGATAGTTTTGATCTTCTAGATTAGGGTTGATTACATCCTTATAATACCTTAATTTTATTTTTTCCTCTAACTCTTTATCACACCACATTTTCTCCTTAAATTTTGAATTGATGATATTTTTAATAGTATCCTTATTCTATAAAATGGTGTCTTCCATGATTCCCCAATAGCTTAGACAATACTGGACATATTTATGCCATCCTCGCTTGAGTCAATGGTGGTTATGACTGGATTTTGAAGCAATTTTAGGAATCCTCTTGTCTTCCATTTTGTTTAACTTGTTTTTATACATTGGGTATCTAGTCATAGCCATGCTCTCAATGGGGGAAAGGTTGTCTCTAAGAGGAGGATGAGATAGGGCATATTTCCTTTAATTTTGAGATTATAGGTTATAAAATTCTTTTGTATTTTCTCTATCATTCTCCATGATTCACAAGAGATACTACATCCCCAAACTTCACATCCATAAAGAATAACAGGTGTAACAAGAGTCTCAAAGAGGAGTTTCTTCTTATCCCATATCCAAAGATCGACTGATTTACAATTGTTTTCAAGCCCATAATAAGAATGAACCATCCCCCCATAATCCTTTTATCAATGCTATAATTCCAGTTGAGCTTGTGGTGAATATCGATTCCAAGATATTTGTATGAATTCACTTCCTCCAAGTTGTTGTTGTCATATACAAAGGTATCATAAGTGATGTTATTGGATTTAATGATCATGACCTTGGTCTTGTCAGTATTAACAATCATACCCATATTGGAGCAAAATCCCTTGAGGATTCTTAATTGGTTTTCAATATCGTGGGGACTCCTCGCCATAAGAATTATATCATCAACATAAGGAAGACGATTGATGACTATACTAGTGAGAGTAGGGCCAACACAACTTGCTTCTTCCAGACAATCTTATAATTTGTCAATGTATATGAAAAAAAGGATAGGGGACAAGGAACAACCTTGCTTGACTCCAATATTGTAGTTAATATCTTTCAACCAGCCTTCAATGTTCTTAAACTTGGAAATAACGTTCTCATACAACCTTAATGCAACAAACCTCAACTCGAAAGGTACTTTTATCACTTCCAACCTATTCCAAAGGTTTTTCCTAGGAACCTTGTCAAAATATTTTCTAAAGTCAACAAAAATACAAAAAAGATTGGTTTTAGTATTGCAAAACTCCTTTGCAATGATCCTAAAGGTAACAACATGGTCCACAATTGAATGATATCTCCTAAACCTAGCCTGGCCTTTACCTCTTTTACTGTGACCTTTTAACCAAAGGATAATCTTCTTTTCCAAAACAATTCCATAAATCTTGGCTAAAATCAGGCTAATCATAATGGTCCTATAATTAGAGGGAATGTTTCTATCCCCATTTAAAAAAATAGGAAGAATAAGGCTTTGCGTCCATGGTTTAGGGAAGCCCTGCTTGATTGCTAAATTGAAGATCTTGTGTATGTGAGGGATAAGGATAGGCCCTCTGATTTTAAAAATTTCGACTTGGTAGCCTTCAATGTCCTTAGCTTTCCCATTTGCAAGCCGCTTAACCCCGAACTCTATGTCATCCAAAGAGAAAACTGTGTCCTCTGTAGGGACAATAAGAATGGTGTCCATGGCATTAGGGAACTCATAGAGACTTATATATATATATATATATATATATATATATATATTTCAACTAATTTTTATGGTGAAATATTTTTATTATTTTTTAATTAATGTATAATATAATATAATAAGAAGGTTTTAGGGATAGATTATTTGTAAAAAATATTAATGTAATGTTATTATTACATTAGATTAATCATAATTAAGGATGAAAAATTATCTCAAAATGTAGAAATCTTGGCAAATCTTACTAGTTTTAAATATGCAAACTATAAAATTTGGGCAATTTTTAAGTGAAAAGAATGTTATTCTATTGAATTTGGGTGAATAATTTTTAGAGAAGATGGAAATTGGTGAATTTGTTTTTGGGAAAAAGCATGGAAAATTAGCCCATGGGTGAAATTTAGTTCCTAAAATTTTCCACATTCCACATATAAAATCATAATCATAATTAATTAATTAATATGATTTTAATTTCTTGCCAAACTTGAAATCCCTGTGCCTTTATATATGTCTTCATCCTTATGCTCCAAAAATCATACTTTTGTCCATCAAACTGTGGTATTCTGTTTTTATATGAGTTGGTACTCTCCATGATCTACCTTTCAGTGGTTAAACTGATTTCTGAAGGAACCTGCTCTCATACCAATTATTGGATTACTGAGAGGGGGGGTGAATCGGTAATAGCGTAATTATAATTCTTTTTCTTCAAAGGTTATATCAATGTAGAATTATTATCCAATAATGACCAGTAAGAAATAAACAATCACATACATACACAGTACACCTGTGTTTTACGTGGAAACCCAAATCGGGAGAAAACCACATAATGCTTTTTCTTATATGTCTTGAAGAATTACATTCATTGGAAGCACCAACTTCCTTTGTTTTCCAGCTGCTACTAGAAAGAGGCTCCAACCCCCTAGTTTCTCAGGCTACAACCAGAGGGACGCTCCAACTCCCCAATTCTCTGGCTACAACCAGAAGGAGGCTACAACCCACAATGTTCTCCAGCTACAATCGGAAGGTGGCTACAACCACCTATCCTTGCCCCGTCCTACCACCCTGAAGTAGAAGTAGAATGATGGAACCACTGTCACACTATCACTATGAGATATACCATTGTAAACCTATACCAATAAATCTGAACCATGCATCAACCATGCATCAACCTGTACCTCAACCTGTAATCAACTTGTACCATAAACAAATGCATCAACCATGCACCAACCTATAATCAACCTGTACCATAAACAAGTGCATCCAACCATGTACGAAGTATGTACCAATCATGTGTCAACTACTCATCAACTATGACTCATCAATATGTACCAACATCATCAACTATACACCTCATGTATGTGCACCAACTCATCA
>SNQJ01S0045845.1:66443-92098 GCA_010110895.2 Picea sitchensis
GTCTTTCATAATGGCATGCAAACCTCGATATGTGCGAGGTAAAATATTTGACGATGGTAACAAAAATTCACCTAACAATCTACAACATAACAAACAACTAGTTAATGTAAGAATACTAATCGTAAAAAATGCATTCTTATCTTACACATTAATTAACACTAAAAACAAATATAAAAAAATCAACATTTATGTACAGCATGAGATGAAACATATTACATACCTTAGTATCTGTGTCATACAAGTGTTTGACAAATTATTCATAACCTTTATGTTCACCAGCAACAATGTAGCGGAGATAATATTTTCTCTTGATCCTTCATAAAGTCATTTATTTCCCTTTTCGAATAGAGGTTCATCATAAATACCAACATTTTCCCCATCCTCATCTGACTGCGAAAACAAATCTTGGATCATTTGATTTGTCCCATCATCTTCTTCCATGGGATCATTAACTTGATTTGTCCCATCATCTTCATCCATGAGATCCT
Source organism: Picea sitchensis (assembly GCA_010110895.2). Classification (NCBI taxonomy): domain Eukaryota; kingdom Viridiplantae; phylum Streptophyta; class Pinopsida; order Pinales; family Pinaceae; genus Picea; species Picea sitchensis. The sequence continues at coordinate 66,932 of SNQJ01S0045845.1, forward strand.
CATTTGCTTGGTCATGATGATGTTCCTGATCAACTTGTACAACATCATTTCTACTAATACTTGGTGCAATATTCTGCGGAAAGTTAGAGGGGAACTCTAACTTTATAATTACAAACAATCATGCAAAATTAGTGTATACTATAACAAATATTCAAACAATATATATACATATATATAATTTTATATAAAATTGACAAAATAAAAAAAGATAATGAATATATAGCTAATTACCATGGGACGATATTCATTCAATCTGCCATCAATGTGACCATATTTCCTACAATGTTTTGTAGTTGTTGCTATTAAAATTCTTACGGGACATCTGAGGCAACATTTTTTACAAGGGAAATAACATCTACCATCACCCTTTTCACCCGCTTTACTTTTTTCCCCACCTCTAACAACATTCTGCGACATTTTTCCGCACAAAAATACCCTTTCAGAACCATCGTTGTTATAGAAAGATTGTTGCAACATCTTTAAATCGTCAAATATTTATAGGCCAATTTTAGGTCACTATCGTCACCATTTCTACGATAGTGACCTAAAAATATATATTTTTTCCACCTATTTATTTTAGGTCATTTTCAACGGTAAAGTTTGAATAAATTATTATGGTCAACATCCATCGCTTATGCGACAGAATATCTAAGGTTGTCTCTTATGAGACGAACATTGACCATTATAATTCAGTCAAACTGTAGGTATCAAGATTGCAATGAAAACAGGGTATATTTAGAAAAAAAATATTGTTTCTCTTGCATGTTGCCATGAAAGAGTACTTTCGTCGCAAGTGGTCGTCGCTTATTTTTCAATATGTAGTAGTGACCCTACAGTTGAGCCCAATGAATCTGACATTGTTTGTGCCTGCAAACATGTGTAATGTTATTGTTTTATTTGTTGCATCCTTCTATGATTTTTTTCTAATTATGGGGAAATCAATATTTATTTTGGATCTCTTTTGTCAAGTGGTCTCCCCTATTTTATGTCTCTTTGACGACCTCCGCGTGATTCCCTATTCTGAATTACTATAATAGAAATTCCCTACAATGATCGCTACATCATTGAATTCTAACAACTTCAGGGATGAATATGAGAAGTTGAATTATATCACGTTTAGAGGAGTCTCTGGATTCAAGGTAGAGGTAAAAAATTACACTCATTTGGTCATTTCGAGGGTGGACATTTTTCTTCTCTCCTCTTCCTCCTTATTCTTCTTCAACTCTACGTATTTGTGTGATTTTCTTGTGATTCTTCCCTATTCCTTTGTGGCCATGCGAGCAGTCTCTTCAGGCATATTTCTTTTCTTTTCTACGGCTTCGCGAGTGGATTCATCCTTTGTAGCTTTTGCAGGATCTCTTGTCTTTTGTAGCTTTGCAGGTGTGTGACTCTTTCGTGGCTTTGCGGGCTATCTCAATATCTTCGGTTAGTTTTTCATGTTGTTTATTTTTCTTAGCCCTTTCTTCCACATCAAATAATTCCCTACTTCTTCTTATCTTTATTTATAGGCTCTATCATCTACATCCATCTTCTCCCAAGTGTATCTTATTACTTTTTGCAATTCTTAAAGAAATGAGATTTTATTTTCTTCTTATTCTTCCAAAAAAGAATCAACCTAAGGTGTACTTGCAACGTGGGCTAAAACTTCTTTGTATGATCTAGCCTCATCGAAAATTTCTTCTTCTTCTCTTATTTCATGCTCGAAGGTGGGAACCGTCTTTAAGGAATTGTAGTGGTTATACATGACATTTATGGGGTTGTGTTTCTTTGTTGTTCATGTAAAAATAATCATCTATTTAAGACATAATACCTCCTTCCTTGTGTGTGGGAGGATTGTTAGTGTGAATTTTCCCAGCTTGAATGGGAAACTTGGCCAACTTCTTTTGTTCACAATCTGTAGGGAGGATGCTACGCCAAATTCCACTTTTTGGTATGCCACTTCTTAGGCCAAAATTTTATATGAAACATACCTTGGTAATAGAAGTGGTGGAGAATTACATTCATACACACAAATGTAGGTGCATTTATTCTCTAGGTACCAATCTTCTATTTCATGTAGGGTTTCTAACACTTTCATTGATATCCTCTATAGGTTCTGGCCAAAAAACATTGATACATTGGTGCGGTAAAGTAATAACATATTTGATAGAAATACTTGTGATATTGGTGTTGGGACCACATATTGTACCTTTTTGCTCATACTTTTTGCCATTGTTATACCCTTCATCACCTGTATTTAGACTCATATTATCACTTCATCTGATCACCCCAAGGTATACAACGTCCTTTCTCATCACTATATGTTTAATTTGTTTTTGCATAACACTTTACATTACTTTTGAACCTAACCATTGATTAGAAGTGCAGAAGTGTCCATATTTGCAGAATAGTATTTCAGACCAATGCTGAAACACACTTTGGAAACAAAGGCTGGCCATTGTTGATGTGAACACGAGTACTACCATTGGGGCGCATATCTTAGAACAGTACTACGGTGAGATGCATATCTTAGAAACAAGCGATTACCACGGTTCATGCGGAATCTTTGGCTCTGGTGGCTTTCAGTTCAAAGCGGATCTTTGAGACGAGAGGAGGCGCCACGATCTTTGAAACGAGTCGGCTTGACTATGATCAATGAGCCGGACGCAATTAGCATTACTAAAAACAACATTGACTATGTGAAGAAGCCAGTTACACCGGTAAGTAACGACAATGCTTGTCGAACCCACATTAGCATTCGGTTGCATAAGAATAGGACACTATCTTTGATTTAGAAAGAAGATCGATTTAGTGGATCCAAATTTGCCTTGTAATGATTGTATGGAATTAGGATTTCCCTTTAAATTGAGGGAAATCACCATTCGAGGATCCAACACGATGTACTAAGAACTTGGCGGGGCGTGTTCAATCTCCCACTCTATAATGTGATGTTCCAACGGATGAATAAAAGGCTGCTTTGATAATTCGTCTCTAAGCTTTCCGGTTGAGAATCTTGTGAAGGGAGGGCCCACCTTCTTCACAAGATTCACCAAATCGGATAGAGATGTGATTGTTTAAATTCCTGTTTATATTTTGTTTTAGCTTGTTAGTTCTTTGAAACCTTGTTTGATGGATTTTTAGATTCTTGAAACCTCTGACGCTCATCTTAGTTATTGAATAGAACTTATGATTCTTTTATCGACAATCTTGTGTGTGGTGATTCTATGTTAGCGAGATTTGATTAAATATTCCTGCCACAGACGAAAGGGATTAAAATATCAAACCCTCTATAGAATTCATTATTACTTCAGTCATGTTAGGCGAGGGTGGATAAAGGTTCACCTTTCAGACGGGGAAGGAATCTAACCATCTTGACCTCAGGTAGATCTCTTTCCCTATGCGGTTGTGTTAGCGAGATTTCGGTTAAAGTCCACCTTTCCGGCCGGAAGAGTTACCAACACCTTGTACGTAGAACTCCTCTTATCCACTGAAGTGTGCCTAGGCAGAGATTTGGTCAAAATTCCACCTTTCGGCCGAGGAAGGGCTGTACGCATGTACATGCGATCCCTTTTACCCTATGAGTGTCTTGTAGAGATTTAGTTAAGTGTCCACCTTTCGGCCGGAAGGACTGCATCACTTTGTCTTCTGTAGATTTCGTTTCACCTCTGCGAGTGTGTTAGTCAGAAATAGGGCTTAGGGTTCCTACTTAGGAAGGAAGGAACCAAAACATCTACTCACTGTCTATTTTTCTTATTAGCCAGTGGGTTAGAGATCCACAGCAGAAAGAATCGGTGCCTTGTTCTCTGTAGACTTCAATCACAAGTGTGCTAAGCCAGTAAGGTGAGTTCCTGCTTAGATAGAAAGGAACTAAATGCTTTGTTCTCTGTTGGGTAGGCTGTGTTTTACGCATTGTTGTTTTTATGAAAGAGTGTTAGTGTTGAGTCTCTATTTGAGAGTAAGGGTCCTGTTCTCGATTACAAGATAATTGTTCTTACCCATTGCAATGTTATTTTTGAAATGTAATCCAGGGTTCTTAATTTAAACTATAAAGAATTACAATAGGAAGATCTGCTCACAGTACAATTGAGGAGCCGGAGTTCATTTTCGGTTTAGATGGGATGAACACTTTACTACAACACTAAGTGCTTTTGGGCGAGCATATATAGTGCAGGCTATCTTTGAAACAAAAGACTTCCCACGGGTTGATAATTTATGTTTCACTTGGTTGTTTGAAATTAATTAAGCAATTATAGTGACCAACTTGTTTTAGTATTGGATTCTAGAGTGATAGTATAGATTCGGAAGCATTTATTGATTTTCTCTTTTTAGAGATGCATGAAGACCCCAAAAACCCAAAACCCAAAGAAACTAACATACGGGGGAAGGAAAAGGGAAAAGGAGGAAGAAAGACCTTCATTGTGACATTACATCCAAGTCTGAATCTGGCACGCTAGCGACCAAATCTTCAAAGAATTCCCGATGTCATTTCGACCATTTTTTGGAGCAGGGAAAGAAGCTTGGAGTCCAAAGACAGTTCAAAAGCGGAAGGAGATAATGAGGTGAGCAAGTCACGGTGACAGAGAAGAAAATATGGATGAGTTTAATGAAACGAGTGCATCATGGCCCGAGGTATGATCACGAAGGAGGTAAATGATAGAAAATTCTTTTTCTACATTAGGATTTCCTATTGGTGATTTCCCTTTAGGAACGACTCCCATGAAAAATATCCCACTCTCGGCATTGTCAAATTTCCATGGGCTATCATCGAGGATCCTGATGAATTTGTTAATTTGATATCTTTTGTGTAGAAGCTATGATTACACTTCTAATGCTGAAACTAAAGCTATTTCCATCAACATTAAAAGGAAATGCATTTTAAGATGGTTTATAGTGGCATGGAGAACATCAATCACATCATGAGATAAATGCAAAGGCAGAAATTTCTGAACAAGTACGAGGACCTCTTCGCGAGAACAAGAGAAAAGAAGGAGAACTATTTAAAATGATGCAGAAAGAAGATGAATCTAGAGGACTTTGTGAGAGGCTTCAATACAATCTGCAGAATCCGATCATCAAATGTAAGTAAGGACATCCTCAAAACTATTTATTAAAAGGAGTAAGGGATGACTCTGCGGATATCTTGAACATGCTTGGAAAAGGGGATATATCAAGGCAGAGTATGATGTAATTGTCAACTTATGCAAAAGATGTTCAAGGGGCTGCGAGAAACATATCAAATAGGACACTACATTCTCTAGAATCAAAATGGTAATGGAGGAGACATGAGAGGATAGGCAATTTGCCAGAGACTTCAAGGCCGAAATCTTTGAGCTCTTTTGCCTCACAAATGGATACCTACTTAGGATCAAGAAGCAAGTAGAAGTAGAAGCAACCTTATGCATCTTTTGTCCTAAATGAAGAGATAAGCACCCAAAGAGAATGTCCATTGGGCCGGAAAACTATCTGCACTATTTGACAAAGACCATGATACTCATAACCGTCCATCCTTACCAGGTATTAAAACAACATTACAACCAGCAGTTGAGGAAGGCGAACATCTATATGATGACTTCCAAGGGAGGCAATGATAGCATACGAGGACAAGGTATGAACTCTAACATGCCATTTAACCCGTGGAACAATTCTTCTTATAATCAAGCGAGTTACCCCTTCAATCCCGGATGCATTATGCTAATCAAATGAACTACCCATCCACCCGCAATAAACTTACATCCATGCAACAAGCGTACCCACCCATCACAGTAAAATAACCCACCCTTTGTTGATCCCTCCACGGACCCCATGGCCTCCCACAACAACCATGACCTTATCAAAATCAGGTGGAATCAAAGGAGTGGGAGGACAACAAGCCCCCTTCAAAACCAATTGCCTCAACTCCCACAACCCTCTCCTTGCGGCCGGTACTCCTCCAATTAACCAATGATAAGACCCGGCTACTGTTCAACCTAACCCCAACCCAAATAATAAAATTTGTCGATTAAATTTGATGTTTTATAATCGACCCACTTTTCCTCCTCCTGATGCAATGATATACATCTTCGATGCGGGAGAATAGTGGAACCTACCATAGGCTGATGTTACCTCTCTTGACAAAGAGGAAACGCAGGAGCATGATGATTGTACCTTTTCAGGTGTATCATGCTCCTGTGTTTCCTCCAACAATGCTGCTGAAAAATCACCATTTCCTGAGCGTCTAACTTTGACCAAAACGCTTGAACTACCATCCTTTAATCTCTTGGGGGAACTACGAGGAATTTATATGTTAAAATTCGCGCAGCACTCCATGATGTACCCATCTATGCCAGAAAAATGAGAGATATCTGTATCAAAAGCGTTAGGAAAACCCGAGGATCCCATAGGTCCACGTCATGGGGAGATTTATGCGCATTAATGGCAATTAAGACTCCCCAGTCCAAATGTAAATGATCCACCTTACCCTCACTGTACATGTTGGAAAAACAATAATCCCTCTTGTCCTGGTAGACCTTGTTGCAGCCATAAATATCATGACTAGAAACTCTACAATTGCTACAATTACAAGACAAAGTCGGAGAAACCCTACTATCTTAGAGTTGGTTGATGGATCCACAATTAGACCGGAAGGTGTCATTGAAGATCGCAACATCTCTGTGGAATCTTGGAACACCCAGTCGATTTCACAGTGTTAAATCCAAAAAACAAAGCTGGGGGGCACCCTGAATTACGGAAGCGGAGGCCAGGTGGTTAGCCACGGTGATACTTTTATCGGTATGGTCGAGATCAATGATAACCAATTCGAATGGTTATGGCTCAGCGATAACCCTCTACCCTCATGCCACCTTCAATAATGATAACCATTGGGTGGAAACAGGATCAACCTACTCAACCTCTTGACTATCAGACCAAGATCTAAATTTTGAAGACTCGAGGGATGAAATTATAAATAATTTTATTTGTGAGCCAATCCTCTGTTACACCAGAATTCACAATCAATTAACTGTAGTAATGGAGTCTGACAACCCGGAAAATCTCGATTCAGCAAGCCTCAAGCGCCCTAAAACCATCTTCTCCAAAAGCATCCAATTGAAATCGAACTTGGCAAAACACTAAATATAAGCCCTCATTTGACAGATGCTAAAAAACAGCAGTTAACAAAGTTACTTGAGGAAAATAAACGATGGCGTGGGATTATAGGCATGAAAGGGAATCTGCCGGGTGTGCACTCTCAGAATATATAATAGGATGATTGCCAACCAATCATCCCGACCCAATGAATGAACCCAAACTTAAGAGAAATCTGAAGGAAGAACTTCAAAATTACTTAATCTGGGGTTTATTTACCCTATATCCAGAACGGTGAATGGAGTGTCTCCATTGTAGTTCCTAAAGAGCAGGAAAATGGAGAGTGTGTGTGAATTCTGAGATTTAAACAAAGCCGCTCCAGAAGATACTTTCCACTTTGCCATTCATTGATCAAGTTTTAGATAGTCTTCGGGTAAAATTCTTCTCTTTCTTAGATGGTTTTCGATGGGTACAACCAAATTAAAATTGCACCTAAAGATCAAAACAAAACCACCTTCACCATTGTAGAGGGAACCCAGCACCTTCTGAGTCCTCCCATTTGGACTATGTAATGCATGACAACCTTCAAAGGCGGGTCTTAGGAGATTTTCTCGTTAATGACACCAATGACTCTATGGAAATATTTATGGATGATTTTACCTTATGGGTGTTTCTTTTAGGAAGCACTACAAAACCATGAAAGATTTGCCAAAGATGTATACAAACTGACTTTCTTTTAAATAGGAAAAATGTCATATGATGATGGTGAAGGATGGTGTGGACATTTCATCATCTCCAAAAGGAATTGGTGGGCCATCAAAATACAAGTCATTAAGAATCTTCCTACTCCCTAAAAATAAGCAGTGGAATCTTTTTAGGACATCTTTGGATCTTATGAAGATTTATCAAGAACTTTCAAATAACCCCGATTTTGGCTTCTTGATGAAAAATCTTGAATTTAATTGGATTAATTCCTGTGAAGAAGCATTCAAGACACAAAACATAAGGTGTCTCTGACCCCTATCATAGAGGACCCACGATTGGACACTTCCCTTTCACATATCCTCAGATGCTTGAATCTGCTATAGGAGTTGTCTTGGGACGAGGGAAGATCCACCTCCCTTATCTTTTACAATTTCCATCCCGTGAGAATATGTCCCTGAACTCAATTATCTGATCCTGAGAGAAGGAATTTCTAGCAGTTATTTTTGCAGTTAACAAATTTAGACATTTTATTACTGGCTATTCTACTTTTTGTCCATCTTGATCACTCGACTATCAAGTACTTAATGAATAAACCTATTACAAATGCTAGAGTCACCCAGAGATGGCTACTATTATTGCAAAATTTGATATTACAATTGTATACAGACCAGGAAAAGAGAATGTAGTTGATTTCCTTTCGATTATTGGTCCAATGATGATAACCGATTGGATGATTCTTTCCACGATGAATATTTATTTGCAGTTTACGCTCACTCACCACGGTATGGAATGTACTAACTATCTAGTTGCCGGGGAAGTTACCATCACACCTATCCTCTAGAGAAAGCTTATTGTTCATCAAAGTGCTTCGGTATAGTTGGATAGGTGTTGCTATCTGAGGTGATCAAAGAGATCAGAAGGTGTCGAAGATGGAGTTATGATATGTGAAAGCTTGTCATGATGGCCCCGTGGAGGGCATTTTGCAGAAAAAAGAGCGACATACAAAATTATTAGGGATGGGTACTATTGGCCTTCAATCTTCAAGATCTGAAAAGAAATATGTCAAGGCACATTGATAGATGCCAAGTGGAGTCCAACTGTCATAGAGATGAAATGCCATTAAACCCCGGGATAGTACTTGAACCATTTGTGAGATGGGCCTTAGATTTCCTGGGACCCATCAACCCTCCACATCAATCAAAAGAAGTTTACATATTAGTGCATGCAGGACTATGTGACCAAATGGGTGGAGGCCAAAGAACTCCCTTGAACAGCTGAAGAGCGGTTATAAAATTCCTGTTCTGGACATCTTCACTGATTTGGGAGATGCCAAAGAGTTAGTTACGGATGGGACCTTTCTCCTTCTCATGGGTTCAAAGCCACCCTTGAAATTCTTTGATGAGAATGGCTACCTTACCACCCTCAAGCTAATGGACAGGTGGAGAGAATTACAAAATAAAGTTATAGAAGCCATTCTCACAAAAAGCAGGTAAAGGAAAGTAGAAAGGATTGGTCCAAAGGCTCATGAAGCATTATGGGTCTACAAAACTACCTGGAGAAATACTACAGGGTTTTCCCCTATGAATTGGTTTACCCGGAAAAAGTGTTGTCTTTCTGTGGAATTTGAAATAAAAACCCTGGAATGCTGCTTTAGCGCCAACCTTGATCTAGCGATGCACAAGCTTGGCCGAGGTTGCGGCGATAATGAACTAGAAGAAAAAGACTAGATGCCATTCGTGAAACCATTGTAATTCAACCGGCCAAAGATCACAATGGCATGACAAAATATCAAGACCAAGCAGTTCGAAGGTGATTGGGCTAGCATGCGATTCGGTTCAAAGAATTTCAGAGGAAGCTGCGCACAAGATGGTTGGGACCTTACAAAGTAGACACAATTTTTCCCGATGGAGCGATCGGCTCCTTACAATTGATGAATCGAGAACTCCGTTACTTATAAATGGTCATGCGTCTTATTACGTACCCGGCTTGTTTCCAAGATTTTAAGGCTACATGCATGGCGGGCGCTCATTTTCTTTTCATTGGGGGTTTCTACGGTAATAATTATTCTTTTAGATTTTCCTTGTATTGATTAGGTTAGATTAGATTTTATACTAATAATCTCTATCAAGAAATGTCGTTCAAGTTGAGTCTGAAAGTAGATTCTTCGAAAACTGCGCTCACGATAACGCCTGCAGTCGACACTATTGGTTTCCGTCTTTGCAGCACCGCGGTCAAACATTGGCTTTCGCGATCTTTGCCAACACCGGTGCGGCACTATTGGTTTCACGATCGCAACCTGCGATGCTGACACTGTTATTTCCGCGATCTTTGAAACACCCGGCGAGAAATAGCGGTAACTCTCCCCACGATGCTGAAACACTGTTGTTACATTTTATTTCCATCCCATAATACTCCCGGTAGCCATTCCCCATCATTCTTATTCCCAAAAAAACTTTCAGGTCGACACTTGTTTTAGTTCTCCCTTCCATTCTTTGAAACACAACAACCTTCCATTTCTTTTCCTTCGTTCTTTGAAACAATTTGACCAAACCTTTAATGGAATTCCGTCTTTGAAACACCCTTTATTATTCTTCGTCCTTTCATTCACGCCATTTTCCATTATTTTCATCGAAACAATTCCGTCCGGTAATTGTTTCGCCTCTTTATTCAGCTGAAACACCTTTATCGACAACCCTTCATTTCTCTCACCCTCCATCATCGTGAAACAATTCAAGTCGGCCGGTGTTCCCCGACTCTTCGATATTTGAAACACCATTTGACGGCAACCCTTCATCATTTCATCCATGATCTTTGAAACACCACTTAGTTCGAAACACTCTTTGATTTTCCCGAATCTTGAAACGGTTATCGGTTCATCATCTATAAGACAATTCGTTATCTCTCTGTTGATGAAACACCGAGTCGTCCACCATCATCAGGTCGATAGCTCCGCGCTCTAGCAGCCAGTTCGAGCAGTGGGGCCAGCGACATCATCAAGCCGCTTGCCGAAACAGCATCACCACGATCAAGCATCATATCTGGTTGGTTGAATAAACCAAATGGTAAGGCAAAGGTATGTAAATTAATGTAATCCAATTAAACCGTAGTTGTGAGAAAAGATTTTCGGACTTCAACCATTTAAGACCCATCATCATTAATCACACTTGCCGGGAAGGGAACTACACGTCAAAACAATAATATCATCATACCCTCCGATTTCTTCGCCGCCATTTCCATTTCACTGTCCTTGCGCATTTAACCATTACTCCTCCTAAACCCACCGGAAAAACTTACCCTCCATCGGTGCTGATACACGAACTCTTGAAAATGTATCTTATCAAACCAGTAACAATGGGAGGACACAGTAGATGCATAAAGAACCCATACCATTACTCGAACATTATCAAGCGTATGCCAGTCTTGGCGCGGCGGTTGGCTCCATTAGCGGAGAAGGCTCCAAAGGATACAATGAACCCGCAATTTACCTCTGGTTGCTAGAAATATCCAAGGGATCATTCCGGTCATTCGAGGTGTCAGAATCGGTAGCGAGCAAGACATAGGCTGCGGAGTCGAGGCCTCCCCATGGATGGCACTAGACATTTCAGCCAGAAGCACATCATCGAGGATGTCCAACAGAGCTTCTACCTACCTGAGGAAAGAATTGTACCGAAGGCCAGAGGTGTTAATCTCAGTTCACTGCCACCCCCATCGCCGGAGGTCGCCAGATTCATCAAACACTACCTGACCTACGAGGGTCGCTATCAGGTAGTTTGTCAACATGATTTCCTTTTGCTTTAGCATCTAAGACATCAGAGACGGATTAATATTCCATACTTTGCTGGGTTGTCACACAGAACGCCAGCCTACTACCCGAAGGAACCAAGGATCAAACCGATCACTTACCCACCTGCCATTGGTCCGGCTACTTATCGATAGGGCTTTGAGCGAATCATCCACCATAAACCACAATACCGGTGGCGAAAACCACGAAATTCCCAGCGATGACTGAAAACCCCACTAGATTCTCCCAAGATACCCCATAGCTTGCCAACAAGACCAATCAGTCCCCCTACCATGCTTAGGAAATCTCGCCTCTGCTTTGAGTCTTCCGCTTCTACCCTTCATATCCTAATTGGGATTCTGAACGGAAAATATTCCCTGGCCTATCATTGAGGAGAAGCCTCCACCCGAAAGCAATATGGTCGCGCCACTCCACCGGCGGCATAAAGAGAACAAGAAATTCAATGAGGCCACCCTGGATGCCTACTACCCTAGATCCTCCATCAATTCGACTGAAACCCGTAAACCATTAATCTTCCCAAACCCGGGACCTTTGCCTATTCCGACACCAGCCACCGATCTTGAGCTGCAAGAATTAGAGACCCAAACATCATTTATTTTTGAAGTAGCTGAAACACAAGAACAGTTACCCACTCGATCATTTGAAACACAGAACCGGTATGCGGAAACGAGGGAAGCGATACAGCGTTTGAAACACAAGAACGTGGTGGCGATGAAATGAAGTTGCGAGGTGGAACCCGGACATCATTTGTTTTGAAGTGGCCAAAACACAAAGCGACTACCCACTTTCGATTCATTTGAAACACAAAAATTGACCATGGGTGAAACAGCGGGAAAGCGATACGGTAAAACTACAGAACCGGTAGCGATGAAATAGAAATTGCGAGGGTGGAGACCCGGACATCATTTGTTTTACGAAGTGGCCGACACAAGCGACTGCCCCATCCGGTGAAACACGAAACCGACCCTTCAATAATGGGTTGAAAGCAAGGAGATTTGAAACCTCGTTTTGGCAAACACTTGATGGGCACGAAACACAACATAGCCGACTCTTGATATTGACATTGAAATTAGGAATTAGCGTTGAGGTGCGAGACACTACTCTCCATCCGGTGAACAGGGCGTGATGGCCATTCCGTGGTGCCCACGAGAACCGACTAAGGAGAACTGATGACTATGACCACGAACCGGTCATCCCCAAATCCAAACCAACTTGATGGTCGATGTCTTGGAAGAAAATGAGTTTTAAAGTCTCAAAAACTGAAGGTATCGGCAAGAATTGACGAGGCGAGGAGGGCATATGAAAAGAATTAAATTGATTAAACAGACGAGCAACCAATCTGGCGGAACAAACTACATAAAGCATATGCAAAGAATACAAGTGCTGCCAATGCGCAAATATTAACTATCAGGCAGGGTATAAGATGGCTCCAGTTTGGTGCGGGAAAGCACCAATTTCCTTCTCCTTTTGAAGTCAAGCCGGCTGTAACACAAGTACCAGGAGAATCCATCAAGCTCAAAACTAAAGCTGAAACAAGGCGTGAGCTTCTCGAATCAAAGAAGCTCCCCAGCGTGGTCAACAAGGTACGTGCAAACAATACCCACGAAGGAAATCACCCCTCCTAGTCAAGACAAACTCTCCACTTCCAAGGAACAATACACTCAAAACCTGCCTGGTCCCACCACTACAAAAGCTCAAACCCAGACTTCTCACCCGTGGGTTGAATATGCCGAAATACAAAAGTGGAAGAAGGTATCTTTGAAATACAAGCTTCGAGAAGTTGCAAGAACAGAGTCTCAGAGGAATCACGCTGCTAAATTGGGAAGCTTTGAATGGGACAAACATTAGAAGTCAAGAGAAAGAACAGGGAATTAAAAGATGGAATTATCAAGATCTTTGATATGATCCAACAACTAATGGACACAAGGAAACCATCCTGTAACTATTCTTTATTCCTCGAAAGAAAGACTCATGTGCTTTGAGATTCAGTCTATAATAGAAGAAAGCCCTATGAAATCATTTCATCGATAGATTTTATTCAAACCTTTGAAAGGCACTTTCTACCGGAGATGAAGCACCTCCCTAAATGAGGCATACTTTCATTATGAGGCTATTCCAGAAAACAGTTTGTTGAACATAAATCCTCTTGTGGGGATGTTCAACTCAGAGCACTTACTTCCTTTCTCAGGTAATCAAATCCTTTGGCAGTAACTTTTAGGTTACCAATAACAACGAGGAACAATCACCTCCTTTGGATCGATTGAGAACCTCAAGAAATGACCATATTCATTGCACAATATCATGCATTCTTAAAGAAAAAGGCATGACTGAACATATCCCCTCGGTTGGTTGGTGTATGGGATGCTGGACAACCGGCATTACTGGCGGCCCTCCACCGAAAGAAGGCAACAATATAATCTTTTTGGCCCTGCCAACTTAGAAGCTTGACAATTTCGGGGTACCGGTTACATCCGGTCTTGAGACATTTGTCTTTGAGAATTGGATTGGATACCACTTCCATTTCCCCCTTCTCTACGGTTTGCCTCTGGAAAAATATCAAATCGGTTACAAGCTGACTAAGAAGGCAGAAACAATAGCTTGGCAAAGTTTACAACGTGTTCAAGGATTCATAGATCCAACAGACAACACTTTCCATAGTTATTTCTTAAGTAATTTGCACGCTTAGAGTTGGTATTTAGATTCTGATTCAGAGTGATTTTCCTGAGGACATGTAACACCTTGAGTTGGGGGGATGTTGGGACCACATTTTGTACCTTTTTGCTCATACTTTTGCCATTGTTATACCATTCATCACCTATATTTAGACTCCTTATTATCACTTCTTCTGATCACCCCAAGGTATACAGCGTCCTTTCTCATCACTATATGTTTAATTTGTTTTGCATAACCTTTACATTGCACTGAACCTAACCATTGATTAGAAGTGCGAAGTGTCCATATTTGCAGAATAACATTTCAGACCGATGCTGAAACAAAAAACTGCCCAAAGCCACCGCTAAGCTGATGCTGAAACACAGGAGCTACTACACAGTCCGAGGACACATATGCCGAAACACGGAGCTGCTACATAGTCAGAGGATGCATATCGACGGCGGTTACCACGGTTCCATGCGGAATCGACATGGGCTTTCGGTTGAAACGGATCTTTGAGACCTGTGAGGGTATACGATCGACGATGCGGCGGTATGATCAAGCCGTGGGGCGTAAATTAACGTCACCCAAAAGCGGCATTACGCGACTATGTGAAGAAGCCGTTACACCAGTAGCGTAATGCTTGTTTAGAACTGTGCTTGACCGGTTGCATAGAATACGATTTTTCCCCTATCGTTTGAAAGAAGATCGATTTGAGTGCTTGGATCCAAATTTGCCTTGTAATGATTGTATGATGGGATTTCCCTTTAAATTGAAGGGGAAGTCACCATTCGAGATCGAACTTTTTATGTACTAAGAACATGAGAGAAGCGGGACGTGTTCAATCTTTCCACTACGTAATGTGATATTTCAACGGATGAATAGAAGACCGCTTTGATAAATCGTCTCTAAAGCTTTCGTTTCAGGGTAATATTGTGAGAAGGGAGGGCCACCTTCTTCACAAGATTCACCCGTCAGTTAGAAGTGCGTTGCGTTTAAATTCTGATTTTATATTTTGTTTAAGCATTAGTTCTTTGGCTCTTGTTTGTTGGTTTTCGTTCTTTGATACTCTGACTCATCTTAGTTATTGAGGCCGAGCTTGGATTCTTTTGCTCCGAGCAATCTTGTGGTGATTCATGTTTAGCGAGGTGGGTGAAGTCCTGCCTGAGACAGATTAAATTATCGGACCCTCTGTAGAATTCATTGTTATTTCAATCATGTTAGACAAAGGGTCTGGATAAAGGTTCCTACTCAGACAAAAAGGAACTACAACAACTTATCTCCTGTAGATTTCATTCAATTCTACAAGTGTGCTAGCCAAAAAACTGGGTTAAGGATCCCTACTCAGACAGGAAGGGATTGCAACACCTTATTATTACAATAGAGCTCTCTTATCCCTTCAAAGTCAATGTTGAGCGAGATTTGGTTAAAAGTCCACAGCACCGACCGGAAGGGGCTACTTAACCTGCCGATAATACAGCAGAATCCCTTTTACCCACTAGGTGTACTGGCAGGAGATTTGGTTAAGTGTCCACCTTTCGGCCGGGGAAGGAATCAGAACACCTTGTATTTTGTAGATTTCATTCACCTCTGCAAGTGTGTAGCCAGTGGATTAGGGGTCCCTACTTTCGAGGAAGGGAAGGAACAAAATCCTACTCACTTGTCTAATCACTATTGTGTTGTCGAGCTGGGTTAGAATCCCACAGCAGAAAGAAAGGGGCGGTGCCTTGTTCTCTTGTAGACTCAATCTCCTGGGAAGTGTGTGCTAAAAGCAGTAAGGTAAGTTTCTGATTAGACAGAAAGGAACTAAATGCTTTGTTCTCTGTTAGATAGAGCTTATTGTTTTTACGCATTATTGCTTTCATGAAAGAGTGCTAGTATTGAGTCTCTGTTGAGAGTAAGGATCATGTTCTCTGATTACAAGATAGTTATTTCTTACCCATTGCAATGTTATTTTTAAAATGTAATCCGAGTTAATTTAAACTATAAAAGGGCGCAATAGGAGATCTCTTTCAAATGATACAATTCGAGCCAGTTCATTTCAGCAAGTTTAGATGGGATGATTTCTTTACTACAACACTAAGTGCTTTGGGAACTGAGCATATATAGTCTTGACTATCTTTGAAACGTGCTTTTGGAACTGAGCATATATAGTGCGCAGCTATCTTTGAAACAAAAGACTTCCCTGGGTTGATAATTTATGTTTCACTTGGTTGTTTGAAATTAATTAAGCAATTATAGTGACCAACAATTGGCTCGTTTAGATTTCAGAGAAATATACATGAATGGGGGGTGATTTTAGATTCCATTCCCAATTCATCTCTAGATTAGGGACATACGCCTAAATAACATCAATAAGGAAGGATGAAATATAAAAATCATATTGAGTGCCTTTGTGGGTGTCTTGTATGCTGAGGAAAATTTTGGTCGATAAGATCGATGCCCAGTTGAACACTGGTCCCTTTTTTGCTACTGCATGAACCATGGTTGTCCATTCATGTTTGAAGTGAACGCAATTTTCTTCCCCATACAGTCTATATATCATACCAATCAACAACTGATATGGTGGCTTGAAATTCTCGGTATTGTATATGATCTTAAGTTTGGAGATGAAGGGAGTGTCCTCATCCAACCAATTTTGAATGATCTCTAGTGGTTTCAACTTTTCTGTAGTGAAGTTTTCCAGGAATTCCTTGTTCAGAAATACCAACGACTTCGACAACTTGTAAATCTTGTGAAGACTGTCAGGATTCAGTGGCGCTATGGAATTTCCTTTTATGTTGGTGATGGTCTAAGCCTATGTGTTTACATTCTTATACACCCTCCTGGGCACTTCACTATAACATAGGATTGTAGGCTGAGAAGTGATGGCATGGATGTCACTTTTCTATATATTCTAGTATACTTTGAGGTCTAGGTCATTCTCTGGGAACTCCCCATTACAAAACTTGTTGTACATCTCTTCCCATGTGTAGTAGCCTTGGAGGTCGATGTTATGGTTGATGTCCAATATTTTTATTACATATGCACTGCTCGTTCAAGGCAGCATGGGTAATTGTGGAATTCTAGAGCTACGACCTGTGGCTTTAGAGATTTCCTTTTTATTCTGAACTATAAGATCTATAAATATGTGAGCTCCCTTATGTTTATTAGATGCACAATTTGATTTGCAAATATTAAGCAATGTCCGAAGAGATATGACACATTAATACTTGGCATTCATATACCCCTAGCCATTAATACAACTTGTGTGAATGATCAAGTCTCGGCCCTCTACCCAAATTATTAGCCATTTAGGAATTAATGCATTTAATTTCTAGTAATTAGTTCATAAGTAGGAAAAGCATGCAATTGAGCAACCTTTTCAAAATGCAGGTTTGTAGGTTGATGGACTTCGTGGCTTGCCGATGTGGGGAGGATTTTATCATAGTTTCTAAGTAAATATATTCCGCATTGGCGGCTCCGTGGGTCTTCATGGAATGCAACATGTGGGTTAATCAATAGGTGGATAATACCATGGAATCCCAGGTACTCCATGAGGTCTACATCATATGTTCGGTCAATCATAATATGCATATGTCCTTTAGTCTTAACATACTTTGGCGAAGGAGAACTTTGGGTTATGTGGGAATGTGGCTTGCAAGAAGTTAGAGAATCACATTCAGTGGTTTTTCACAAATCACTGCGAAAAATCACTCTGCAAAGGTATGTGCTTCATGGGTCACGAATAGTTGCAACATTCAAAAGACATGAATTTTCATTACGAATTGACCACGAGATATTTCCCACAAGCTTGAGCCTCGTGTGTTGTGATAAAATAGTAATAAGTAGTTGGAGGACTTAATGAGGAATATTTGTGAGGTTCCTTCCAAAAAAGTGCTAATTGGTAATCTAGGTGCGGGTGAATGATAAAAATATATAAGAGTTATGTGGTCTAAATTTCTTCATCGATCGGTTGTATATTTACACTGGTTGGAAGGTTTGGGTTAAATCCCTGTGAAAGGTTAGACATGATGGTTCATTCGAAACTCAGAGAGATTAGTGACCAATAACGAGCCCGGGAAGAATCTCCACTACTCATGATGGAAAAACCTTGGAAAACAGTGCACCTTAGGTGTTCGATTAGGTACAAATTTGTTAAGGGGGGTCCCATTTAATTTTCCTAAGGTAGAAAAATTAAATGGGAATTGTTGTGGGTATGTTATCCCCCATTTTAGGAATAACTAAGGAGATTATGTCTCGAGGCCCACATGTCCTAGACATGGAGTACCGAGAGACAGATCGACTTGAGCATGGCCTTGGAGGGCCCATCTTTTCTTCCTTTTAGTGCCTCCACTTTGTCAATAGTAGTAGCATCCATCACCTTAGCTTGGTCCTGTAGCAGGGATGGATCTTTCTCCATGAGGTAATGAGTCTGGGTATCATGGTATGTGTCACTCTGATCCTCAAAACCTTTGAATATCTGCATTTAGTTTTTTTTTCTTCTAACGGGTGCTTGGATATTATACTTATCCACTTGACCATGTTTGGGGGCAATGACAAGATGCCATATTAAGCTTGTACCCATAGGTTTTGAGTTGTCACTAGGGGGATTTATGAAAATTCATCATCCGCTCCCATCATACTTACCACTTTTCATCTTACTTCCCACTCATCCATCCCATTACATTGGTTTGGGCATTGGGTTGGCCAATCATTTAAGGGTTGCACCTTGCCTTCTGGGAGGAAGGGGCTAAAGTCCTAGAAGGTAAAAGCAAATGGGAAAAGACAAAATCCTAAAAATAAAACCTCGAGATTCTTCGCCCAGGGATCCCTGAGAAAGAAGTAAAAATATTCTCAGCAAGAAATAAGAGGGACCCATAAAAATAATAAAACAAGACCTAGTCAAAGGATAGTGGGTCTCATCACGAGCCATCCTATTAGTTCCATGGGCTTCTAGCGGTATGACACTACTAGTAGCTGGTTACCACGCCAGGGTAGTGGCTCTTGGTGGCATAGAAAAGAGAAAGGCGGTCTCATCACGAGCCAACCTTATCATTTTCATGAAAGTGTTTGTGGGTAACATTGCCACAACTAGTCACCATGCCAAGGCAGTGTCCACTTATTAGCTTCTTGAAAGAAAAAGAAATAAATAAATAAGGATAAAACACATGAATGGGCTTCGAAACATTTGCATGTAGGACATGTGCAGTTCGCCTTCTACAAAGGCACCCACATGTAAGCCTTGCATTTCCATTCTATCACTGCACCCCTTGTTAGGACATACCTTATCCACCTCACCCATTAACATGACTTGGATTTGATATCTTCTGGAAACATCCCTTTTCCAGTGAACACTATCCCAATAGGACACCTTGTCACTTCCTCCAAACTTTCCTTGTAGATTTGTATAATGTCTTTGAGCACTTGACTGGGTAAAAGGGGTTTTATACAGATGTTCAATAAAATTGATGATTGGATGTGATTGACATTTTTATGATCCATGTGACTTATGAGCCCATGGAGGGCATATCTGTTGATGTGTAGGATCATACTAGACGGACAGGTACCATATTGGACAGGTACACATGGGGAGATGATTAGTTTAGACCTCCATGGGGTTGAACAACCCACCATATGGATATTGAGACCCCAACGAGGGGCAGAGATAGGACAGAAGGGTTCGCACTGGAGAAGAGGAGGACGTTCCACAGAGGCACCCTGGCAGAGCCTTACCTAGGGGGGTTGTGCCCTCTCTATTGGGACGTTGGCCTTGGAAGGCCCATGACGTCATCCAACATTATGGATGTTTTGGGGAGGTAGTTATGGAAGTAGTGGCACGTGTGGCATCTTGGAGAGGCCCAAGGAGTGATAACGGTTTTCTCCATGAGGCTAATGCTACCCTAAAAAGGGCTAACATCACCCTAGAAAGGGAATGACGTCTTTACTTTACTTGATTAGGGTTTAATTTATGAAATTTAATGTAAAATAGTATTATTTGGGATTTTAGCATTGTCAGCCTTTTGGTGACCTAAATTGTATTAAGGTCACTTGGTATTGTATAAGTAGAGAGCTAAAACTCTCATTTTAAAGATCATCTTTCACTCACTCTTGGTGAGGTCTGAAAGTTATGCCCTCCTTTAGGGTTTTTGGCTGAAATTTTGATGCGCACTTGTTGAAGGAGGCTTTTTCTTGGCTATTTTGGCATTTTCTTGGTGGAAGGTTTACAACTAGGGTTTGGTTATATGAATGCTTGGTGGATGTAAGTGAATTTCTACAACACTTCTTTATTGAATGGTTATGGTATTTTTACTTGCATTTTGTTATTATCATTTGTTGGATTAAATGTTAGGGGACAAGCACATGTTAGTGTCCTTGTTTCATGTCCCTACTAAGTTATGCTAGGATCCATTTATTTTGCTAAAGATTCATGTTAGAGCTTTGACATAGCAACACTCTACCATCCACTTTTCAAAGCTAGTCACTTTTATCTTGTCATTGAGCTAAAGAAGGAGGAAAATGCACTAAGGCATAGGGTTTATACACTTTAGTGAGTCGTTTTCCCCTAGGGTTTGATTGATGAAACCTTTCCTTAGAAACACTTCATGATCTAACTCTCTTTTCTTTAGCCCTATCATTTATTACTCAAGCTAGCCATTTAAATTTGTCTTTTGAGCTAGAGAAGGAGGAAGATGCACTAGGGCCTAGGTTTACTGCACCTTAGTGAGTCGTCTCCCCTAGGGTTTTATTTTTTGAATCCTTGACTTAGAAACACTTCAACATAAAACCATCTTGTCTCTAGCCCTATCACTATCATTTGGGCCCTTCAACATTTGCAGTGATTTTGACCCCATTTACCCTAATAGCACATTGATCTAGAATTTCTATTTTGAGCACCTTGATCATACACACATCCAATACTTTGAACAATTATTGATCCTTCTAACCCTAGCTTAGACTAATATTTACTAACCCTATTGTTTTCATCATCTATTTGTGCTATAAACATATGTGTGCAGCATTTATTGTGTCTCTAAAGCAATTGAAAGATTGGCTAGGGCATTGCTTCTAGTATTGATATTGTTACATTGATGATAAATTGCCATTGCTTATAGTGAAGCTTCATTAACATTTATTGATAAGTGATATATATTGTAATCATTTCTATTATACATAGTTGAATTTCTTCATCAATAATTTCTATCAATTGCTTTATATCATAATACCTTGACTATATGAAGTACTAACCAAGAAAGTGATCTTGTGCATGTATAGTTTCTTGTTGCTTTGTCTTGGGCAGGTACACTTTTGGTTACTATTTCTGGTTATCTTTACTCTTATTGGTTGATTAGCCGGACTTTCTGATCGGTGGTGACTTGTGAGGGGGGAAACTTATCCTTATCTTTAAACCTTTTCATTCTCAAAACCCAGGTCATCAAGGACATTTCCCCTGGGCCTACCACCCTAAACATAAAGAACTATCCCATTGAAGAGACAGTGGTGGGATAGTCTCAGTTTCACTAGTTTTCCTTTCTTCCATCCATATTTTACCATAACTACAAACTGTGTGATAACATTTTGGCATCGCTGCCGAGGAATACTGAGTCAATTCCCCTCAAGACGACACTTTTTGGTAAGCCTTTCCTCAAGATCCTTTATCTTACAAAGCTTACACGACGACTCCACTGAGGGTGATTCCCTTATTTCTTTGATAATTTCAAGAAAATTATCTGGTGAATCCATTGATGATGAAGCCAACCATGACTTATCAATGGGACCCAGGGAACTTCAAACCTTTAGACATGAGTAAAATCCTGGGATACCCTAGACAAATTCCCCCGAAGTACGAAAAATGGCTCCCTAGATTCATTGGTAGTGATAGGGAAAGAGTTGATTATCATATGGTTGATTTTTTTTCCTTCTTCCAACTCCATCCTCTCAGTGATGATGTTGAATATTTAGTGATGAAACTATTCTCTCCCACTCTTCATGGGAATTCTATAAAATTGTATGATAATATCCCTGTTGCTAGCATCACATATGTGGACTAGTTAGAAGTGATCTTTATAAAAAAATGGCGTATGAAATTGAAAGATGTCCAAACGTTACTAAGGAAACTCGATTGTATAAGACAAACTGAGAATGAGACTATTAGTTATTTCGAGGGTAGGTTTCAAATATTTCTATACCAAATTCCCACTACCTATACCCCTAAAGAAAAGTACCTCACGTACATCTATACCAATGCACTTTTGGTGCACTTAGGGTTCCTCTTGAGTAAGAAGAGGCCAAAAACACTCCACGAAGCTTATAGCATGGCCATACAAATCGATGCAAACATTTATTTGTCTGAGGGAAAACACATCTTCCCTCTAGGAACCAAAATCGATGACCCTAAGGATACCTCAGACACTCTTAATCTGGAAAAATCAGTTTCCCTTAGATCCTTTACTATTGATTTCCAAGAAGAAGGGGAACACATTTTCAACCAACAAGATGCTAAGAGAAAATATCTTGATGAATTTTTCCAAGAACAAAGGATTGTTGAAGAAACAGTTGAGGAGCCGGAACCCAAACAAGATGATGAAATATCAACGTTCCCTCCTCTCTCTGATGAAGCTATCCATGAGCCTTTTTCCCCTATGCAAGAAGAAACAAACACAACGAGTTACCCTCCTCTTCAAAATTTTGATGATTCTCTAATTTATGATTTGAGAAATGAGGAGGAGATGGATGAGCCTTTGAATGTTTTGAATACTCCATGTTATGATACAGATACTAACATAATTGATATTGATGAGTTCATACATATTGGAGAACGTAAGTGGGATGTAGTTGGTTATGATACGAACCCCATTTACGACATTGAGAGTCATTTCCATGTGTTTCCTTTACAAATGTCACAACATGTTACTCTTAATTTTGACCAGTGGAAACAAGGGGATGATATATTTACCCATACTTTTCAAACACCCAAGGATGACCTAGTACCATGTTCTCCTAATAATTTTTTATCATACCTTGAGGAATTTGATGACTATTCCTCTGAGCACTTGGATTTACTCCATGAAGACGATTATCAACCACCATTGTGCTCAGGTCTTGATAGGAGTAAGGACATTGTTTTCCTGAAGAGGGATATTTGTGACAACTTTCTCCAGCCACCTCTGATTACTTTACTTTGTTGTGTCTCTAGAGGTGTAGTTGGGAGATATGTTTTTTGTATTGAGCTTCCTCTAGGGAAAACCTTAGAGCCTAAGGGTTGATTGAATACTTCAAGAATAAGTCTGTCATCTCATATTTTCAACTTTCCCTTAGGATTTTTCTAGTCATCTACTACATCCTTCTCAATCTTCTGGGGCTTCAGATTATGAGAACATCCTAGGTAGCCAACTTGCATACCTTTTGAGTCAGTTTTCTAAACCTTTGACTTTTCATGATCCCTTCAGAAAGTGGATTGATCACTTTCCTCGGAGAATGAATTGGCATGATTTTATCCCTCCCACCTATAAGTTTTAAACCTGTGAAGTAAAGCAATGCATATAGATTCTTAAGAAAAACAGAATTTAATCAATGGCTCATACACATAGTACACAGATATTTTATACCGGAAACCCTCAACCGGGAAAACCTTTCTTATATTCATTATATCGAATTTCACCATTCACCATACAATATATATACAATGTTTTTAGGTATTCCATAGATACCAAAACCCTAATCCCTTAATACGGGATTAATTTACAAAACCGCTAAAAATAGAAAAATCCACTAAAAATAGCAAAAACCGCTCAAAAAACATTTTCGGGGCGTTGTCGCGGGCTACCACCCGTTGTTGAATGTTGCGCGTAACTAGGGGGGGAATACATGCCCCCCCTAAGATCCCCCTAGGAAAGCGCTAGATGCACACGACACAAATATCACTACTAGAGGGATCGTCAGACGCAGTTGTCATATCTTACACGCCCACACACACACATGTAAAGAATATAACACATACCTAACACCACCCACCTCCATGAGTTAGAATTTATGATTTTCGATGATACTATACATTCTCTAACCCATGTTACTTTTGTTCTTAACTTATTACTGTTTTGGTTTACGATGAAGCACAAAGGCAGGTATTGTGGGACATTGTTGGATTGGTTTCACTGGTCGTTTGACTACATCTAACATCCAGCCAGTAGGTAAGTACAAGTAAGTAGGCATTTTCTTTCATTGTATATACCATTTGCATTGCATGCTAGAGTATTTTTCTTTCACATTTGTACATATGTTTTCTTTCGGTTTTATATATATGAGCTGGGGGTGATAGCACCACCCCAAATGATTACTGATAGTTTTTATTGAGATCGAGCAGGTTAGAGGTTATGCCAGAGATGTTGAGGTTCTCATGCGCTCTGCGGTGATCACATGTCCTTGAGTTGGAGCAAAATGTTATCCCCCATTTTAGTGATAACTAAGGAGATTATGTGTCAAAGACCACAGGTCCTAGACATGGAGTACCGAGAGACAAATCTACTTGATCATGGGATATGATTAGTTTGGACCTCCATGGGGTTGAAGAGCCCATCAAATGGATGTTGAGACCCTAGCGGCGAGAAGAGATAGTAAAATTGGGTTTGCATCGGAGAAAAGGAGGATGTTTCACAGAGGCACCCTCACAGAGCCTTACCTAAAGGGGTTGTGCTTTCTCCACTAGGACGTTGTACTTGGAAGGCCCATGACGTCACCCAGGATTCCTATGATGTCATCCAGCATTATGGACGTTTTGGGGAGGCATTTATGGCAGTAGTGGTAGCTTAGAGAGGCCCAAGGAGGGCTAACATTTTTCTCCAGGAGGCTAATGTTTCCCTAAAAAGGGCTAACACCACCCTAGAAAGGGCATGACGTCTTTACTTTTCTTGATTAGTGTTAAGCCCTAATGTTGGCTCATTACCCCTTAATTGGGGCATATTAGATTAGTAATGCTATTTTATTTATGT
>SNQJ01S0045845.1:92148-108125 GCA_010110895.2 Picea sitchensis
GAGAGCACTACTAGAGGGATCGTCACACACAGTTGTCATATCTGACGTGCCCACACACACACATGCAAAGAATATAACACATACCCAACAAGATGTTGTTGTATGGTTTAAGGGTCTCAGAGTTGATTCTATTGGCTCTTGGGTCAACTTCTCTAATGATTTTTTGAAGTATTGGGGTGAGAACAAATCATTAGATTCATACCTTTCTGATTTTTGTTTTTTGAAGAGAGAGCATGATGAAGCTTTGTCTATTTTTAATAGAAGATTTTATGGCATTTATCATGATATGCCCTTGGAGATCTGGCCCACAGAGACTACTTCCATGATACACTATGTTATGGGTTTGCATTCAAAACTTTCCCTTCTCCTGTTAGAAAGGAAGTCTTCATCCTTAAGGAGCTTGTTTGAAGATGCTCAAGGAGTGGAGGAGAACATCTGTGCTTCCAGGAGGGTTCGAGAGCATGACGACTTTGAAAATATACATGCACATGAACAAACAAAATGTCAGGATGTTTCAGAAATTGAGCAGGAAGGTAATGAATGTGGACTAGTTTTGGAACAACATCAAGCATGTGAGCTCATTTTAGATTTAAATCTGAATTCTTCAACATTTGCAAAGTATTCTAAAGACAGGTTTGAGTCTAAATTTTACGATCAATTTGAAAATAAGGTTGAGCCTATGGTAACCGTTGATTGTATAGGAAACTACATGTTTCTAGCGGATCATAAGCCTTGTCATTTAAAAACTTCTCTATCATCATCTTATGATTATGATTTTGAAAAGAGGCAGATTTCCATTTTTGATGATCACAAGTTCCTCTCAAGAGAACAAGAAATTCATCAATCTTCCAGCAAAAAGGTTGTCATGGTTGAGCAGGTGTTTTTCTTGGATCAAAATGTTTATGAGCTCGGTTTCAAAGACCCAGTGGCAGCCTTTATGGAATCATACATTTCAGAGAACTTGAAATTTTCTGATTTCCTTAGCTCGCAAATGTATCCTGGTGGGTATGGTTTCCTGAACGAGTTTTTATCACTGTTGTTACATTTCAAACATCATTTATTGATAGGTGGTATGGATGAGATTATTTCAGTATTGAAATTGCTTGGATGGATATTATGGAAATCAGCCTTTACCTAACCAATTGTAGATATGGTTAGACTAGAGTAGTGTAGGAAATAAGCTCGCTACCCGAGCATTTCGTTTCCTTCAATTTGCAGAAATAACAGTCAGTTTGTGTGAATAAAGGCAAGCCTTGAGAATTTTCGGAGAATGGTTGAATGTTGACTCCATAGCCCAATAGACAAGGTGAATGGAACTACTAGGTTCTTGGACCCTCACAGGGAGGTCTCCATCCTAGTTGGGGCCAGATGTTGGCAATCAAAATGCACTGGTATTTTTTAGAGTGTTTTCATCACTCTTTACTTGATTTATTGTTTTCTTAAGTATTTTGGCCAGTGTCCTTAACCTTCATATTATTCATCAAGCTCCCGTTGACCACTTTTTCCCAGAAATCCTTTGGTTTTTCCCTCTTGACCTGCAATACAAAAATACAAATAAATTGGTAAGCCCAAATCTATGCTTTGTGGATTTTCAAATACAAAAAGTATACATTTGTTTTTTATATTTTAAAATCTCTTATTATCAAAAGAGTTGGTGTATGTTTAAGTGAACCTAGTCTATCCTAAGTCACACTACATATCGAGCTAATCCATATGCCAAAGACCATATTCAACACATAAACCAACACACTCCCAATACTAGATGCCAGGTGCCAAATGATTGTGCATGTGTTGAAGAACTAAATGTAGCCACGATATGTATGATGGTGTTCCCAAATTCTCGCCCGTTCCACCATTTTCATGCATGGATGTGCAGAGGGGAGTGCGCTACGAAATTCATAGTGCGCTGCCAAATCTCCTGGGCGCTACCAACTCTTCTGGGCGTTGTAAATTTCACAGTGCGCTACCAAATCTCCTGGGCGCTACCAACTCTCCTGGGCGCTGTGGATTCCACAGTGCGCTACCAAATCTCCTGAGCAGTGTAATGACAGGCAGGCGCTACCAAAATTCGCTACCGAAATTTTGGCAGAGACTGAATCTTGCATAGAAGACACAAAAGCTTGACACTACCTTTTCTAATTGCATATTTTTTAGGTTGCGCTACTGTTTCACATGAAATTTGGTGAAGGTGCTACAAAGTGCACTATTGAGAGCGCTACCAAATGATTCTACTAGTAAGCATATGGATTCAAGGAGTTCCACTTATCATTCTTGTTAGTGGTTGATGATGTGAAAAATGGCTGATATAATAGCTAGCAACATGATGACAGCTTACAATCTCTACAGGACACTTGGCATGCAAGAGGATGCACATCAAGGGAGGAAGTGTCATTTAAATATTGTTGGATCGATTTCCAACATGTTTCCTTTTTTATAGCAGTTTGTTAATAGCTGCCAGCACAAGTGTTCAATTAATAACTGTTGTTGGAGGATCTAATGGGAGGAAGGGCCAGCTCGCACCCCCAAATTTTGCCTCCCTTTTTGTTATAAATAGATAAATGAAATGCTTCAGGAAGGGTTCGAATGGTTGAGTTGAGGCTCTCGAATTGTAATTTTCTTTGACTTAGTAAACTATTCTCTGGTTATGTACTGGACCTAAGAATTTTTTATTAGTAGAAGTCAGTTTCTCTTTATATCATCTTATTACCCCTTATGCTAGAGTGTTCATGATTGGAGGATCCACATGAATTTGTTATAGTTGTGTTATGATGAATGTTTGATTATAATATTGTTGTGATGTTCTTCAGTTTTCTTTAAACTCTGAATTCAATAGGATCTTGTGTTTTGGTTTTTCTTCCTTGGGATGCTTGAGACCTGATGTTAATAGCAGACCTTTACACCTCCCTCGCTATGTATTTCTCCTATTCACTTTTGCTCCTATCCACTGATTGAAGATAATCAAGACCTGATTTTCTTGTGCATGCTAGCCTAGAGTTTTGAGTTAAAACCTTATTATTCTGAGTCTTGTCCATTCGACCTTTTAAAAAACTCATTTACATTTACTAATATTTTGATGTTACCAAGCTCACCTAATTACAGTCTATGGTGAATTTTGGAGTGATTAAAGAGTGGAAAATTAAACGGGAATTTTGTTGAGTATAGAAGAGGGAAAAGAATATCCGATATATTCAAATATGCAATTGATAATTCATTTCCTAGCAAGATCTTTTCTGTATGTTTCAACTGCAGAAAGCGGTCGGATCGGATTCAAAATAGGGTGACAAGGGTTCCAGAGGAGATGTAAGGTCCCACCTGTCAAATTGTATATATCGAAACATTTCAGTGCAAAATGTGTAACAAGAAGAGGGTATTCATGCCATCTTCAATTCAAATTCATTTTGATTTTACTGGTGACAACTCAGTGCACAGGTTCACTTATTGGAAGTCACAACCAAAAAACGTATTCAACAACAATTTACGAGAGCCCAACCAACCCTCGGGTTGGCACTATTATAGATCTTGCACCCAAAACTTGCGCCATCTACAGTTCTGCCCTATACATCTTGCACCCAAAACTTTTGTGGTCTACAATTCGTCCACATATTGAAACATGGTTTTCATTTCGACCACAAATAATCTATTAAGATACATTAATATAAATACAATTTAAATAAATATATTTAAACTTGAACCTGACTTTTTTCGAACTCATTGATTGGTCCTATATCGTCACATCATGAGCCCGACCGACCACAGTTTCTTTCAACACGTAACCAATTATCTCTCCACTGGGTCGCGACTTAGCGCTATCGAATTTTTATGCTCCCCTGTTCTATGATATACATATTCAACAGCAAATTACGGGAGTCCGACTGACCCCGGATTGGTGCTATTATAAATCTTGCACCCAAAACTTTCATCATCTACAAGTGCATGATATACATCTTGCACCCAAAACTTCCGCACTCTACAATTCGTCGTGACTTCACACTATCGATTTCTTATTCCCCCTGTTCCATGATATACATGTTGCACACCACACTTCCGTGACATACATTTTGCACCAAACACTTGCGTCATATACAATTCGACCCCGGTTATAGAGCTCGCCTATCCGGGAATACGCGATCTGAAAAGTGGCTAGGCATCAAATTTTTAGCGATTGGTCGGAGTCACGATATAAAAGCACGAGCGCAAATGTGAACTGGTGCATCCGCAAACGCGCACATTGGGACATTTTTGGAGAAATGGATAAGTAACGAGAAAGAGAGAGTAGAGTGGAAAAACAGTGAGATGGGCTTCAAAATAGGGTGACAAGGGTTCTCGAGGAGACGTAAGGCCCCACCTATCAAAGTGTATATATATTCTGCTACTACTCGTGACAACTTAGTGCACAGGTTCTCTTATTGGCATTAACAACCAAAAAACGTATTCAACAATGATTTACGGGAGCCCGACCGACCCCCAGGTTGGTGCTATTATAGATCTTTCACCCAAAACTTGTGTCATCTACAATTCCACCATATACATCTTGCACCCAAAACTTTCGTGGTCTACCATTCGTCCACATATTGGAACATGGTTTTCATTTCGCCCACAAATAATCTATTAAGATACATTAATATAAATACAAATTAAATAAATATATTTAAACTTGAACCTAACTTTTTTCAAACTTGTTGATTGGTCATATATCGTCACATCATGAGCCCCACCAACCACAGTTCCTTTCAACACTTAGCCAATTATCTCTCCGCGAGGTCGTGACTTAGTGCTATCAAATTTGTATGCCCCATATTCTATGATATACGTTTTTCACACAACACTTATGTGATATACATTTTGCACCAAACACTTCCGTCATTTACAATTCGACCCCATTTCAGTTCAAAATGTGTAACACGAAGAGGGTATTCATGCCATCTTCAATTCAAATTCATTATGCTTTTACTAGTGACAACTCAGTACACAGGTTCACTTATTGGTATTAACAACCAAAAAACATATTCAACAACGATTTAGGGGAGCCCAACTGACCCCCGGGTTGGCGCTATTATAGATCTTGCACCCAAAACTTCTGTGGTCTACAATTCGTCCACATATTGGAACATGGTTTGCATTTCGCCCACAAATAATCTATTAAGATACATTAATATAAATACAATTTAAATAAATATATTTAAACTTGAACCTGACTTTTTACGAACTCGTTGATTGGTCCTATATCGTCACATCATGAGCCCCACCAACCGCAGTTCCTTTCAACACTTAGCCAATTATCTCTCTGCAGGGTCATGACTTAGCACTATCAAATTTTTATGCCCCATGTTTCGTGATATACGTATTCAACAACAATTTATGTGAGTCCGACCGATCCCCGGGTTGGCGCTATTATAAATCTTGCACCCAAAACTTCTGTCATCTACAAGTGCGCGATATACATCTTGCACCCAAAACTTCCATACTCTACAATTCGTCGCGACTTCACGCTATCGATTTCTTATGCCCCCTGTTTTGTGATATACATGTTGCACACCACACTTCTATGATATACATTTTGCACCAAACAATTGCGTCATATACAATTCGACCCCGGTTATAGAGCCCACTTATCCGAGAATCCATGATCTGAAAAGTGGCTAGGCATCAAATGGTTAGCGGTCGGTCAGAGTCATGATATAAAAGCAGAAGTGCAAATGTGAACCAATCCGTCCGCCAACACGCTCATTGGGACATTTTCGGAAAAATGGCTAAGTAACAAGAAGGAGGGATTAGTGGGGAAAAACGGTCGGATGAGCTTCAAAATAGGGTGACAAGGGCTCCCGAGGAGATGTAAGGCACTGCCTGTCAAATTGTATATATATTATGCTTCTACTCATGACAACTCAGTGCAAAGGATCGCTTATTGGCATTAACAACAAAAAAACGTATTCAACAGCGATTTACGGGAGCTCGACCGACCCCCGGGTTGGCGCTATTATATATCTTGCACCCAAAACTTCCATGGTCTACAATTCATTCACATATTGGAACATGGTTTTCATTTCGCCCAAAAATAATCTATTAAGATACATTAATATAAATACAAATTAAATAAATATATTTAAACTTGAACCTGACTTTTTACGAACTCGTTGATTGGTCATATATCGTCACATCATGAGCCCCATCGACCACAGTTCCTTTCATCACTTAGCCAATTATCTCTCCGCGAGGTCGCAACTTAGCGCTATCGAATTTTTATGCCCCCTGTTCCATGATATACGTTTTGCACACAACACTTATGTGATATACATTTTGCACCAAACACTTCCGTCATTTACAATTCAACCCCATTTCAGTTCAAAATGTGTAACACGAAGAGGGTATTCATGCCATCTTCAATTCAAATTCATTCTGGTTTTACTGGTGACATCTCAGTACACAGGTTCGCTTATTGGCATTAACAACCAAAAAACGTATTCAACAACGATTTAGGGGAGCCCAATCGACCCCCGGGTTGGTGCTATTATAGATCTTGCACCCAAAACTTTCGTGGTCTACAATTCGTCCACATATTGGAACATGGTTTGCATTTCACCCACAAATAATCTATTAAGATACATTAATATAAATACAATTTAAATAAATATATTTAAACTTGAACCTAACTTTTTACGAACTCGTTGATTGGTCCTATATCATCACATCATGAGCCCCACCGACCGCAGTTCCTTTCAACACTTAGCCAATTATCTCTCTGCAGGGTCACGACTTAGCACTATCAAATTTTTATGCCCCATGTTTCGTTATATACATATTCAACAATAATTTATGGGAGTCTGACCGATCCCTAGGTTGGCGCTATTATAAATCTTGCACCCAAAACTTATGTCATCTACCAGTGCGCGATATACATCTTGCACCCAAAACTTCTATACTCTAGAATTCGTTGCGACTTCACGCTATCGATTTCTTATGCCCCCTTTTCTGTGATATACATGTTGCACACCACACTTCTATGATATACATTTTGCACCAAACAATTGCGTCATACAATTCGACCCCAGTTATAGAGCCCACTTATCCAAGAATCCATGATCTAAAAAGTGGCTAGGCCTCAAATGGTTAACGGTCGGTCGGAGTCACGATATAAAAGCAGAAGTGCAAATGTGAACCAGTCCGTCCGCCAACACGCTCATTGGGACATTTTCGGAAAAAATGGCTAAGTAACAAGAAGGAGAGATTAGAGGGGAAAAACGGTCGGACGGGCTTTCAAATAGGGTGACAAGGGCTCTCGAGGAGATGTAAAGCCCCGCCTGTCAAATTGTATATATATTCTGCTTCTACTCGTGACAACTCAGTGCACAGGATCGCTTACTGGCATTAACAACAAAAAAATGTATTCAACAGCGATTTACCGGAGCCCGACTGACCCCCGGGTTGGCGCTATTATATATCTTGCACCCAAAACTTGCATCATGTACAGTTTCGCCGTATACATCTTGCACCCAAAACTTCCATGGTCTACAATTCGTTCACATATTGGAACATGGTTTGCATTTCGCCCAAAAATAATCTATTAAGATACATTAATATAAATACAAATTAAATAAATATATTTAAACTTGAACCTGACTTTTTTTGAACTCGTTGATTGGTCATATATCGTCACATCATGAGCCCCACTGACCACAGTTCCTTTCAACACTTAGCCAATTATCTCTCTGCGAGGTCGCGACTTAGCGCTATCAAATTTTTATGCCCCATGTTCCATGATATACGGTTTGCACACAACACTTATGTGATATACATTTTGCACCAAACACTTCCGTCATTTACAATTCAACCCCATTTCAGTTCAAAATGTGTAACACGAAGAGGGTATTCGTGCCATCTTCAATTCAAATTCATTTTGCTTTTACTGGTGACATCTCAATACACAGGTTCGCTTATTGGCATTAACAACCAAAAAACATATTCAACAACGATTTAGGGGAGCCCAACCGACCCCCGGGTTGGCGCTATTATAGATCTTGCACCCAAAACTTGCACCATCTATAGTTCCTCCATATACATCTTGCACCCAAAACTTCCGTGGTCTACAATTCGTCCACATATTGGAACACGGTTTTCATTTTGCCCATAAATAGTCTATTAAGATACATTAATATAAATACAATTTAAATAAATATATTTAAACTTGAACCTGACTTCTTACGAACTTGTTGATTGGTCCTATATCATCAAATCATGAGCCCCACCGACTGCAGTTCCTTTCAACACTTAGCCAATTATCTCTGCGCAGGGTCGCAACTTAGCACTATCAAATTTTTATGCCCCATGTTCCGTGATATACGTATTCAACAACAATTTATGGGAGTTCGACCGATCTCCGGGTTGGTGCTATTATAAATCTTGCACCCAAAACTTTTGTCATCTACAAGTGCACGATATACATCTTGCACCCATAACTTTCATACTCTACAATTCATCATGACTTCATGCTATCGATTTATTATACCGCCTGTTCTGTGATATACATGTTGCACACCACACTTCTATGATATACATTTTGCATCAAACACTTGCGTCATATACAATTCGACCTCGATTATAGAGCCCGCTTATCCGAGAATCCACGATCTGAAAAGTGGCTAGGCATCGAATGGTTAGCGGTCGGTTTGAGTCACGATATAAAAGCACGAGCACAAATGTGAACTGGTTTGTCTGCCAACACGCACATTGGGACATTTTCGGGAAAACGGCTAAGTAACGAGAAAGAGAGATTAGAGGGGAAAAACGGTCGGACGAGCTTCAAAATAGGGTGACAAGGGCTCCCGAGGAGATGTAAGGCCCCGCCTGTCAAATTGTATATATATATTTTGCTTCTACTCGTGACAACTCAGTGCACAGGTTCGCTTATTGGCATTAACAACAAAAAAATGTATTCAACAGTGATTTACGGGAGCCCGGCCGACCCCCGGGTTGGTGCTATTATAGATCTTGCACCCAAAACTTGCGTCATCTACAATTTCGATGTATACATATTGCACCAAAAACTTATGTGGTGTACAATTCATCCACATATTGGAACATGGTTTACATTTGGACCACAAATTATCTACTAAGATACATTAATATAAATACAATTTAAATAAATATACTTAAACTTGAACCTGACTTTTTTCAAACTCGTCAATTGGTCCTATATCGTCACATCATGAGCCTGACCGACCACGGTTCCTTTCAACATTTAGCCAATTATCTCTTTGTGCGGTCGCTCCTTAGTGCTAACGAAATTTGATGCCCCATGTTCCATGATGGGTGGGTTGGTTCGCTTATTCCCCCCAGGTTAGCGCTATTATAAATCTTGCACCCAAAACTTCCGTACTCTACAATTCGTCGCGACTTAGCGCTATTGATTTCTTATGCCCTCCTGTTCCGTGATATACATGTTGCACACAACACTTCCGTGATATACATTTTGCACCAAACACTTTCGCCATTTTCAATTCGAACCCATTTTCCAAAATTTACCTTGTAAGCTGCTTGGCAGGGACTATGTTGCCACGCAACACTTATTTCATCTGAAATTTATTGAATATCATCTTCAAACCCTTAATTAAACAAACACCCTTAATTAAACAAACACTCTAATGATGAATAAAAAGATCTTGTATTCACTACGTGAAACTATTTTTTCAATGTCAACTTCATTAGCAATAAATTTCTTGTGACCTTTGGTAGAACTAATTAAATTCTATTTCACTAGTTACAAATTAAAATCATAAAATTTTCATAATTTCAAATTAAAATCATAAATTTTTCATGATTTCAGTTCTATGACACATAAAATGATATTAAAGTACATACATACAATGTAATGGTTAGCATACTATTCTAAGCTACTAAAGCTTTCCAAAGGTTTTCATTTCAAAAATGGTTTAACTGAAAAAGTTGAAACAGTGAATCGAAAAGCGAAGTAAAAGGTTGAAAGTGTGAATTGAAACCATATATAGATGACAGAACATACTCTTTCTGGCTCATAAGAAAAGTGTTGTGTGCAGTGGCGTATATGTTGTTGGATGTGTACATAAGTCCGTGTTGCACTTAATGCTCTGTGATAGACAGAACATACTCTTTCTGGCTCATAAGAAAAGTGTTGTGTGCAGTGGTGTATATGTTGTTGGATGTGTACATAAGTCCGTGTTGCATTTAATGCTATGTTACTAGGTGGTTAGTGATGGTTCATAATAAATTTTATTATAAAAATATTTAAATAATTATTAAATTTGTCAATAGCAATAGGTGTTTTATTTTAAAAGTTATTGATTTGCAGTAAGTATTAGGTTACAAAGCATTAAAAGTTATGTGTATATTTTTCGATAAATGTTTATTGAAATTTAACAAAAATTTGTTTAAACTCCAAATTTGAATGATCGAATCTGTATAATTCTAATACCCTTACAGTTTTTCATGATGCTAAATCCATTTATACTTCTAATAAAAAAAAAATCAAAATATCAAATATTTAAACAGCATTTAATACCTAACCAAATACCTATTACTCACCAAAATTATCAGTTAAACATCCTACAATTTCTCTATGACCATGTCATAACATCTGATTGGCTGTCACTCAGATACTTCCAATGATACCTACGAGTCACGAGTTTAAATCATGACAGCATGAACAAACTCTTTTAAACCATACAAATCACAAAAGCAGTCAATGCATTATTGAATCTATTAGCAACAGCTTTTGCTCCCATTTTATGCGTGGGTCTCACTATTCACCGAATTGAAAATGTATAAAAAGTAATGTAATATCATAGTATAAATAGAATTAGTGAGTTATATAAATAATAGTAAGGTAGAATGAAATTAATATTTAGCTATTCTTTTTTTTTCCAGATGGAAGTTAACCCGCTGGGAACTCACCCCGATACTTCCCCACATAGTGGATGATATGGGAGTGGAAAGCAGCAGCCCGAAGGACTCGTAGCCAGGCTTGAACTCGTGACCTCTTCCCAAACTGGAAGAGTGTGCGCACGTCTTGCCATGCGAGCTATCCCTCGTGACTAATATTTAGCTATTCAGTATTGAATGTTGGGATAGGTGGATTATAAATCATCTTGATAGACTACTAGCAATATTCAGTTACCCAGTATTAAATGAAGTCGTAGGTGAATTATAAACCATAAAATTTAATAATTTATAATCCATCTATCACAGCATTCAATATTATTTAACAAACTGTAACAGTATTCAATACTACTTTACAAACTGGATATTTACCTACACAATATACTGCATGAATTGTCTCTTCACAATGGTAAGTTTGACAATAATCTATCTATCGCAACATTCAATATTGTTTAACAAGCTCCAACAATATTCAATACTGCTTTACAAACTAAATATTTACTAAATTTGACAATAATCTATCTATCGCAACATTCAATATTGTTTAACAGGCTCCAACAATATTCAATACTGCTTTACAGACTAAATATTTACCAGCACAATACACTGCATTAATTGTCTCTCCACAATGGTAAGTCTGACAATAATCAATCTATTGCAGCATTCAATATTGTTTAACAGGCTCCAACAATATTCAATACTGCTTTACAGACTGGATATTTGCCAGCACAATACACTGCATGAATTGTCTCTCCACAGTGACAAGTCTGACAACAGCAGGGCCTATGCAACTTAAGTGACAGCATGTAATAATTTCATAATAAAAGCTCAAATTCATCACCATTGCCAAGGTACACTCCTTGCAAAGCAGCGTGTATTACGCGTGGGACTGCTGGAGGTTATATTGGTGACGGTACCCTGTGTCATGGGAGATTTCCAACCGTGTCACAGGAGTAAGAGCCGTTAAATTATCCATTTACCAGTTATTTATATATATTTAATTAATGTAAAATTTGAAAAAAATATTTAAACAAATTATTTTATTTAAATTGATTTAAATAATAATTTGATAGCATTATTGTAAATATATATTTAAACATTTTAATAATAGTAAACAATTTTTAAAATACTGTGTTAAAATAATAGAAAGTTTTTTTATACTTTGTTTGAAATTGTATATGGGTAAAGATCATAGCATTACAAAGAATTTACAAAGATGTTGTTTAAACCTTTTAAGTTTTGACATTTTTCACTTAATTTGAGTGAAATTGCAATTTTTTGTTATTTAAATTGTATTTCTAAATGTATAAATGGATTCAGTTTTTTGAAAAAAATTTGGAAAATTTAAATTATATAAACTTAAACACTCAAATCTGCACATCCAATAATTTATATCCTTATTTCCAGGTAAAAAAACTAACATATAAAATGTTTAGACTAAAACATTCACAAATAACAATATATATTTGTTAAAATATTTTAAAGTAAAACATGTAAGGAGTACTATTGTGTTAAAAAAATTGCCCAAGTTTTTAAATTTTTTTTATTAAAATTTTATTTTTTTAATTTTAAAAATATTTTTGATATTTTTTAAAATTTTGAATTTTATTTTGAAATTGGCTAAAAAAACAGGTGTCATTAGATATTCCCTTTCTTAAAAAATATAATAAGAAATAAATAAATAATTATTTTTTTATTTTTAAATTACCATTGACCATTGTATGAATTAAATTAAATGTTTATTTGTTTTATAATTAATTTGTTTGTTTATAAGTGGGTAGGTTAGCCTCGAATGCTCAGTAAATAATGGGAGGCTGATGGTGTCGATCGACAGACGCTTTTCACATTGGTAAGGAGTCTCCTCCTTTCGTTTCGTGTCGTGTCATATCTACGTCCAAAAACTAAAACTGTTTGTCACTTATGTTGTCCCAAACCTGATTTCATATGTATTACAATCTTTAGTAAAAGGTGTTAAGGCCATCGGCATTATCTAGGACCTTCGCCAGCTCTAAATTAGTCTTATCGCTAGCTATGGTTTAAGAGTGTTGTAGGCATTGTGTTGTAGGTGCTAGTTGGCTCTGTTGAGTATCTACTCAGTGAACCAAATAAGTCGAGTATAGAAGTTGGTTGAACAAACAATTAGAGTAAACCGATCGAAGCACTTAAGAAGTTGTAATTGATAGGGAAGTGCAAACACAAGTATATATATGTGATTATGTAACAGATAAAAGGTTGGTTGTTCTTGTATATAATAAAGTGAATATTTTTTGTTCTCCCACTACTTTGTGTATGCTTCCATGGATGTATATGTGTATGTGTGTATAGAACCGTAACATATATGATGCTATGTGTAAAGAACTATTGGTAACACTCTCATACTTTTCCCTAGACTACAACATTGGTTTTGTTGTCGATAGTTCTGAACTCGAGCATGTAAAGTAAAAAACACATAGATGTTAAGATTGAAAGACATACATGAATGGTGGGAGCTGAAAATCAATAACTACATTAAAAACTACACAAGGAGGAACCAACTGTAATGTCCCCAATTAGGATGGATGGAAATATTATGTTTGTTATCCAAATTATTGTTTCTCTTTGTGTAATTTTGTCAAAACACTTTGCTGGAAATGCCTTACAACAATTTACATATGTCTCATAAATAGGAATCTTGTTAAACGCATCACATGCATCCATTATAGAGATAATTGAGAAGATAACCATGGCATATTTATTATGATATGAGAACCCAAATCACAACAATGCAAGGATCACTAATGGTTGTCACAACGGTTGTTAAACCCTCCTGAACACATTAGATCTACTGGTTCCAAGCAACTATAATATGTATTAACAGAAAATGAATCAATAAACTTGGTAATGATGTTAGAATCTCCTCAAGTTGTATACTACTCTGACTTCCAGATCTTGTTGATGTTGTCTCGCTCTGCCCCTGAATACTCACTACATCAATATGTCCATCTGTACCCAACTCAGATCTGCAATGCAAAATTGCAGAGGGCCTCACATGACATGATTGGATTTCTAGCAGGGCCTTGCATGATGAGGTTGGGAAACCAGCGAGGGCCTCACGGGATACCCTATGCTCAACCCGCGGGGTTGTCCTGTACCATGATTTACTTAGAACCCTCCTCGCACCTGCAAATTCTGAGTACAACCTCCTCTGAAATATTTTCCAATCTCCCGCGTGAGCCGACCTGTTAGGATCCGATCCTAACCCCTCTCCATGGGCCATTAGTTAGTAGGATATGTGTTTTATTTAATAAAGGCCAACATTAGTTAATTAGGCCTAATAAACAAAGAAGAATAAGTCAATGTAAGAAAACCTAATAGAAGCTTATGCTTTTAGAAAGATCTTCCTCTAGAAGTTTCCTTAGAAGGTAGAATTAGTATAAATAAGAGTAGGAGGCAATAGATATTTTGTCTTGGGGATTATTGTAATATAGCTTTGCTCTGCTGGAGGTTGCCCCCTCTAAGAGGCAAGTGAACATTTCTATCATAATAAAGTTGCTCTTTCTGGTGATTATTTTGGTGTTATTTTGGTGTTCTTCTGATATTTTTTTGGATATATCATTATTATTCTATCATTGCTTGCTAGATATTTTCTATTCTAAATAATATTTTGTATCAGGAATATTGCAAGTGGTATCAGAGCTCTTTCCAGGGCAATATTCATGGGCTAAATTTTTTCAGGATAGAGACGTATTACGATGTCTTTAAGCTACAGAGATCTGCCATTACGCGCATAAACCTGCGGTAGGGGAGTCATACACGCAGGAAATACAAGTGATTCTTAAGTGCACATCTGTTGACCACCCTTGTAGCCCCTGTTGGTACCCCTTCGAATGATAGTGCATCCAACAACACCTGTATACGGATCTGTCTAGGCATCCTAAAGCCCTCCTTAGATAAACCGAACAGTCCTCTGACTATTATAGTTTCATAGAGAACAACACTCGGAAAGTGACTCTCTAGTACTTGGGTAGTTGGGTAGTACAACTAAGGGTATGGTCTAGCCTCCTTAGTTGGTGCCCTAAGATATTGGGTCGACTACTACTGTTGGACCCTGCACATATATAAGAGAATTATAGCACAGGGAGAACCCTTGACTATAGATTCCCTACAAACCCTAACCCTTGGGAACATAACAAAGAAAGAAAATACAAGATCTATTGCAGTGAAACCTTGTTGTCTGCATTAAGGTTGTGAAATTACTACATCTTTTGTCTTGTTAAGAATTTGGGCATTCTGCCTTTGCAGTATTATTCAGTTCAGAGTATAACTTCGTAGGGGTAAAAAAAAAAATTGGGCCCGTCAACACCCTTATTTGTGACCTATCCCATTGCATTCCTCTCTTCATTCTGATCCCAATGGTACCCTTCAATTTTAAGCCTTTTTTTCCTGCAGACCCAAACCCCTCTAGGATGCCTTGCTTGAGACCTATCCCATTGGATTCCTCTCTTTGTCCTAATCACCCAGGTACCTATCATTTTTAAGCCCATTGTTTCCATCCTGACACCTCTATTGCTACCTAAGCCTTCACCATGCCTACCACTCGCTCTCAGTCTCAAGAAACCTTGGAGGATAGAATGTCCCACCTGGAACAATAAATTGAGGACAACATGGCTTCCCTCCACAATGAATTCACCACAACCCTTGACCAACAAGTCAACAAATTGGTGCAACTCTTCATGGGTAATATTGTTGAGCCAAACCCAAAAGAACTTTTGTCTTCTCATTATGAACATACTCAGTCCTCCCACTCCCTTTGGGGTTCTCAACCTTCTTGGAATAAGGTGCCCAAAGTTGACATGCATAAATTTGATGGTTCCAACCCAATCAAGTGGGTTTCTCAAATGGAACAATACTTCTTCCTTCATGATATTCAAGATGATGAGACCAAACTCCATGTAGGGGTTTTGTACTTGGATCAAGAACGCTGGCAGTGGTGGCAGTGGCATAAGAAATGTTATCCAAGACCTCCCAATTGGAACATGTTCTCCAAAGCAGTTTGTGCTTGTTTTGATAGGGAATCACAACTTTTGGGT